>CAJVSB020000731.1:0-25759 GCA_911865555.2 Thlaspi arvense
TGATAACAATGAGGTTAAGTGTTATTTAAATAAATCTGGAGAGAGAATAATACTTTCTATCTTATATTTTATATATTTTCAAAAATTAGTCTTCAATTTATCATTATATTACAAGAAACATGGGTTTTATTTTAATTCTTATAAAACAATTATCAAGCTGATGAAAACCCAAGTAAAAATTTTTATTTTAGAAATAAGAATTAATGATTTGTGGGCTGAAAATTTATAAAAATTTGTATTATATAGTCTAATTATAATAAGATATTGAAATAAAATAAAAAAATGAGATCTTTTCAACAACAGCCCTTCGTCAGGCGATAGAAGTTCATACTCTTCTGAGAATTAATTAATTGATTAAATTAACAAGCTGATGCATTGTTTAATTCATTATTTACCATAATTAACATCATTTTCAATTATTTTAAAGCATGTAATAATATGTAATAGCGACCCTGCCCACATGATACATGCATTGCAATTGCTTATCCATCAACGAGATTTCCATAATAATTTAAAACCCCAATATTCTACATAAGTAAATATTGAGAATGTGAATGATCGAAAGTTCCGAAGAGCATTGGCTTATACATAATATATCTAATCTAGTTAATTAAGTTTATTATAAGATAATTTATGATTATGAATTTCAAAAGTAAAATAACTTACAAATATTAAATATTTATGGATTTGTCTAAATTTTTATTTTTTAATTATCCATATATGTGATGAGAGATTTTTTCCTACAACTGATCAGGTTTTTTTTTTTTTGGTACAAAAAATAAAAATAAACCAAGAAAAAAGAAAAAAAAAACTAATGAATGAAAATAATTCCAACCAAATCAGCTAATAATAAGGGGTTAAGAACTGGAGGAAGCTCATCTAAAATTGTAAATAACGTATTACAACTAACTCTCGATTTAGTAAGAAATTTGTACAACTATTTGCTTCTCGCAGAGTGTGAGAGATTGTGAAAAGTTAGAACCGATGAAACAATTCAATAATGTGAGCTATTATTACACCATACAACTAATTAGGTTTTAATTAAGATGGAGTGTAACTCGTTCATTTATTAGTAATAAATTTTTCATTCAAAACAACCCTTATTTTTGTATTACTATATAAATGGTGGAAAATATAATTTATTATATTTTTAATATTTTAAAATAATTATTTATTTATTATATATTTAAGTTTTTAATCGATATTAATAATAGTTACGATTATATAAATTTTTTATATTCCACACTTTCTTTTAATTTTTTTTATTCCAATATATTTTTTTAACAATATGTTTATGACCATTTATATTTAAATTATTTAAATTATTATTAAACAAGTAATGGAAAAACGAGGAAAAGAATATGATAATATAAAAGAGAAAAAAGAAGAAATTCTTTGCTGACCAATACCTTTATCATTAAAATTCCATCTCTAAACATTTACATATATTTTAATAAATAAAAAAATTACTTCACAAAACACCTTTAGTTAGTGCTTGTGTAAAATTAAAGGAACAATTCATATAATTTATTTACCATTTGAAAAAATATTTTTGAATGCTATTTAATTTAATATTTGCAGGCCATTATCTTCAAACAAGGCGGGATTATCTCTGCACTTGTACATGATTTTTTATTTAAATAAAAAAAATTTTGAAAGTATAAAATTATGAAGTGTAACGTTGTTTAAAGAATGCAAAGTCATTGTCATCAAACTTGCACCGTCTATGTCACGACCCGGTCGTCGAGTCTGTGACCGGTGCTAGAGTTAGGATAATCCCAACCCCGCAAGTCTCAGAAGATCGGAATTATAACAGAATCAAATAAAACTTAATATAATTCAGTAATTAAAGTCTGATACAAACTGTCAAAAGCTCAATACACTTATTAACATCTGAACCTCTGTTTGTGATCTCAGAACTAACTAAAACAAAATACATACTAGAACAACAATGACTAACTGCGATACTCAGAAATCAGATCTGCTGGAAGCACAGAATCGAAATCGGTGAACTACTATCATTAAGCAAGATCTGTCGGGGCCACAAAACCCGAGTTTGGAAAAAAATAAAGGATGAGTCTGACGACCCAGTAAAAAATAATACATATTTATATGACGAGAGACATATATCAAGTATTCTTAGCATAAAATCATATTTTTCAAATTACACAAGTTAGGGAGTTCGACACTGAAAACTGAATAGAAATAGGAGGGCAACCTCATGGTATGCCGATGTACACATATCAAGATGGCGACTAATAGTCTGTCGGGAAATCAATAAACAGACCTACCACGTCAGCCACACGTGATAGTCTAGCACCACCCCTGCTAGTTGGGGATACAGCCAGGTGCACCCAGTTTAACGCCTACTGCCGTTAGCTACAGTGTTCTAACAGTATGATACTCCCTTAAAATCATTTATCAGAGTTTATCAGAGAAAGTTTCAAAATTTCAAAGTCTTAAACATATATCAGTACTTGAAGTCAGAAATTCAAAAGTTTTCCAACAAATCAGAAAATGACATATACGTATCTCGTAACTTTTCTAACAATTTAAGTTCAACTGGAAATTTCTGAAAATAGATTTTCAATTTATGTAAAAACAGGAAATTTAAACAAGTAAAATAGTATTTAAAACATATAAATACATAATATTACTCATAGAATTTGAGAATCACGCCAATTCGAGCTTCGGCGGTTCGGCTCCCCGAAATTCAACCAATTAATCTAAAGATAATCAAATATTCATTTTAGAACGTAGTATTTCTCAAATTTAATTTAAAAACTAAATTATTCTTAAAAACCCAACTTTATTCTTAATTTTCATGTCTTAAACCATTTCGGAAATTTTAAAGTCCCGAACCAATCAAAACTATACTGAACCTGATCTCCTTATATGTTGAACCAAGCATATAATTTACTGAATTAGTGGAAAAAACCACTGAACCAGGACTGGAACCCACTAAACTGGTCTCAAAACCAATAAACTGGGCTTAAATCCATTAATTTAGCCATAAAACTCATTAAACGGTCTTAAACTCATTGAACCGGTATTGAAATGCATTAAACTAGTTATAAAAGTCAGTGAACCGGATTTAAAACTACTGAACTGGGCATTATTTACATTGAACCGGCTTTAATAAGGCTGAATCGTGGCTTCTTAATTTTTCTTATTTTCTTTAACCTTAGACCGGCCGGTTCACCATTGAACCGGCCGGTTTAGCCTTGAATCGGCCACACATCTTATAGATAATTTAATGTACGTCATTTTGACACCTTGAACCGGCCAAAAACCAGTCTGGAAGGGCCTGAACCGGCCGGTTTTATGTTTCTTTAATTTTCTGTTTTTATTAAATATTTATTTATAATCCTTGGGCCGGTTGGATACAGACTGGATACCCGGTCCTAAAATTCTAATTACTGATCTGGACTTGGCCCACTGGCCATGGTCCAGACCCATAAGCTTTTGTCCAGCCCAGGACCGTCTGGGCCGGCCCAACCCCTAAACTAGCACTGACCTAGAAGAAACGGGGTTATTTTTCTTCGCCCGAAAAATGCAGGAACTAAATTTACCTGAAATTCTTAGTTGAATCTGGAATCAGCAGCTTGGCGAGGCTCGTAATTACTTGGACGACGATGATGATCGTTAAATCGCTTCAATTTGGCTGATTTGTACAGAACACCAGTCGGATCATCGGATGAAGGTCTGACAGAAATTTCCCAAACTCTGATTGTTTCAAGCTTCGATTTGTGGAAAAATTCTGGTTTTCTGGATGTTACACGGAAGCCGATCCAGCCTTTATAAAATTTTTAATTAAAACGCTTCTGTTTAATTCCAATTGAAGAAGAACGAATTTGGGCCGAACGTTTGTACGTTATAGACGTTCGAATCCTTCATTAATCTTATTTTACTTTTTTTTTTCAGTCCTCCAAGTTTTCTAAACTTCCAATTTAGCCCTGGGTTTTTACAGTCTAATCTTAAAACAGTAATTTGGGTGACGTTAGGATAAAATTTTTTAAAAAAGGTTTTTTGTAAAATTAGTTTTATAAAAGTAAAAGTTACTTTTATTAATCATGTGAATAAGACGACACCTCCATGGTAGAAAAAGTTTTGTGTGAAACAAAAATATCAAAAATTTTTGACGTCATGATCAAACATGCAAAACCCCAAATTTTTGGGGTTTATTAATTAAATTTAAAAATTAGGGTTAATTTGAATGAATTAGGAAATTTGGGGTTCAATAGAAAAACTAAAGGACATAATTGGGTTAATTAGAACTTAAAGTGGATTAGAACAAAATTTATTAAAATTTCCAGGGACTAGATCAAATAAGAACAACAGTCCAGGGATTAAATTGTAAAATCAGGAAAGTGGATCCAAAAATGGTTGTAACACTCAGATCATTCGAACTCAATAGGATTAATTCAATTTAATTCCAAGGAAATCGAAGGAAAATTTCATATAATTAGGTTTGGCCGAGTCTTGATAGCATAATTCCTAAGGAAATTTTAGAAAATTTCTCATGTATTGTGTTAATTTCTTCTTCTCTCGTCTGGAAACCCATCCGCCATAGCCAAAGTTTTTAAACTCAAATTAGGCTAAATAAGCTGCTTAAAAGTAAAATTGGAGAAGCCACTAGGGTCACTTGTGTGGCTCAAGTGTGGATCTATAAGAGATTTCAGGCCATTTGAGGTAAATGTTTCAAATCTTTTTGAATTGCGAAATCGGGATACTTGTAAGAGCTGGATCTTCACGACAGACCCGCACCCAGTTAGGAGTTTGGGTCTGCCTTGACCCGGACCCCTTGATTAATGGGTTTTAGGCTTTGGGTTTGGAATTAGTTTGCATGGGTCATGGGCCAGCCCAAAGAAAAAAAAGAAAGCTAAATTTATGTTGGGTTAGCCTGTGGCCAGTAGCCAAGCCCTTACTTAAAGTGAGTCACTGGCTCAACACTGTCATGGCTAATTTAGAGTATTTTCTGGCTGGTTTGATAGATTTAAGACTAGTTCAAGGGGTTCTATGACTAGTTTAAAGGGGTTTCATAACCGGTTCAATGGATTTTGTGGCCGGTTCAGTGATTTTAAGATCAGTTTAATGGGTTTGAGCTAGTTCAGTAGTTTTCATGGCCAGTTCAGTGAAATTAAGGCCGGTTCAATAGATTTTATGACCAATTCAGTAAATTTAAGGTTAATTCAATAGGTTTTATGCCCAGTTCAATGGCTATCATGGCTGGTTTAGTGAAATTAAGGCTAGTTCAGTAGGTTTTATGATTGGCTCAATGAGTTTAAAGTTGGTTCAGTGATGTTATGGCCAATTATGATCGGTTCAGCCCTCTAGTGATTAGTTCAACGCAGGTTTAATATTTTAATGATTGGTTTAAATGATAATTAGACTGATTTTTTGTTTTATGAGCTCAATTCAAGACTTTGATACTCAAGATGTGAATTATTAATTGTTCAGGACTTTAAAATTTTTGATAGGATTTTGGGCATGAAAACCTAAGTGCATATTTGGGTTTTGGAGGGAAATTTAGTTGTAAATTAATGTTGAGACATATTATATTCCAAAATAAGATTTTTGATTATTTCTAACTCGACTATTTGACTCTCAATGCGTCGTATCAATAACACTTAGAGTTCGTGATTCTTCAGTTTTGTGAGTAGTAATACATATTTATATGCTCCGTTGTTTTCTGTATTTGTTAAATGATGAGTTTTTACATAAATTGTTTATAAATTCAATTATTTCAAAATTGAAATTTAATATACTATAAAAGCTTACAAGGGATGTATATGCCATTTTCTAATGTGCTTGGAAATTTTCTAACCAAGTGATTCTTTTACTGTTATATCATTTTGTGAATCATTTGAGAAAATTAGTGAAGAAAATTTGTTAAGATTATGTGAATCCGACCCTTTGTAATTTGGGGGGTTACATAGGGATGGTGGTAATTAGAGATTGTGGTAAGCGGAGATGGTGGTAAGTAGAGACGGTGGGTATATTTCCGCTTGGCGAGTCTTACCCGTAATTCCCACCTACAGGACCCTGTCATGTTTCTTGTTCTGTTATATAAGAAACTGCAGGCCATGTGATTGTCGTCCTACTTTCTGTTTTGAACGTCATAAGTTATATAAGCTAAAAGATTTATGTTTTATGATAAATAGCATCTGATATATGTTCCTTATCATGTAAATATGTTTATTATTCATTGGATCGTCTGACTCAACCCTTAATTTTTCTAGACTTAGGTTCTGTGCTCTAGACTAATCATACTGTGTGAGAGGAGTTTGTTAATCTTGATTCCATGATTCCAGTTGATTTGGTTTTTGAGTGTAGTAGTCGTTATTATTCTTTTCCGATATATTATTTTGTTTTTTAGTTAGTTCTATGATCATAGACAGGGTTTGAATTTAAAGATTTTCAGATGTTGATGATTGTATTGAATTTCCGAAAGTTTGTATTAGACTTTGGATATAGTACTAAGTTAAGCTCTATTTTGTTTTGTTATACTTTCAAGTATGGGAGGCTTGCGAGGTTAGGATTATCCTAACTCTAATGCCGATCACGAATCCGACTTTCTGGTCGTGACAAAACACTTAGGTTACACCAAAAAAATATTGAAGTTCTAATTTTATTTTTAATTTAGTTTAACATGGGAAAAATGTAAAAAACCAAGAATTAATTCTTTAATAATCATGTTTTACTAGTTTCGTGCTACTCTTTTGATTATTTTATTTTTCTTTCAACACTTAAATTCAACACATTATAAGATAGATATAAAAATATTTTATACAAATTTTAGAATGAATCAAGAAAAATAATATTCCTTAAACAAATAAGATATTATAAAAAAACAAAGAAAATTTCTCTCCCAATATAAAGTAAAAATTCAAAAATTTCAACCCACCTAAACACTTTCTTTTAATTAGGAATGATAATTGGGTAGGTATGAAATGGGTACCACTGTACTTGTCCCTGTACTTGGTCAGGAAATCTATCACATTACTCATTCTTGTATCTGACCAGATACTAATTTTAATTCTTATATTTGTACCCATTAAACAGTAATAAACTCATCCCCATTTTTGTTCCCCATTTTCATACCCATGTACTCTTTTGAATATAATTCATTTCTTTAAAATAATCCTTTATATCTAAAAAAAGTGGCTGCAATCTATAAAATGGATAAGAAATAAATAAAAATATAAAATATTACAAGAGAATTTCTTTTCAATAATATAAACTGAGAATTAACTTAACATGGGAGGCACTTGCTCAAGGCTTATTCAAAACAAAAAAAAGGAATGAAAAAAGACCACTTACTATTTATATTAATTAAACAAATTTTTTTTTTCTAGTTTCAGTCTTGTCCTTCCCCATTTATCACTGTCCCTTCTCCCTCCTGTTCTCTACGTCTATTTTAGTTTTGTTTGCCCTCTCTTGCTTTCTCTCTACAATCGTATACACATACACATTGATGTACTTCAACACTTCCTTTAGTAATTTGGTTGCTGAAACCACTACTCATTGACGGCAGCGACACCACTTGTAGAGAATGATTTGAAAGAAGCAGAAAGATGGGGGCATCACTGCCGAACTTGACTAATCAAACGATTCGACCAACAGTGGAGGAGGCCTAGCCCAGCGACATATTGGAAAGCTACATGGCCCTCATCTTCCTATACCTAACTCTTAAAGAGATTTGCAACCTCACCTGCGTCAACCGTGCCTTCTGTGGTGCGGCCTCCTCCGACCGTGAGGAAAACAGGTTGGAAGCATAAGGTGATGCTCCTAATTTAACGAGAGTATCTGAGTTTTTAAGCGAGTGAGAATGTTAGACCCTTTAGGCTTGGACTAGCCCAACTTAAGATGATTAGAGGATTGGGCCAAAGTAGATGGATTGGGCTGGGTCAAAGATTGGATTTGGGTTGCTAGATTTGGAGTTGGGCTCATTGAAGTGGGCTTGAGGAGTGGATTGGACTCGCTAGTCTAAAGCCATTGGGCTTGGGCATGATAGAAGTAGCTCAGGCCAAAGTTGGAGTGGGCTGGCACGCTAGTGGACCACTTAAGCTAGCCTAAAGGTAGTTGGGCTTGGTTGGAACTAGCAAGCCTAGTTCAGAAAACTGGGCCGATCTAGGTGGATCCAACCTAGACACGATTGAAGCCAGTTTGGGTGGGTAGCCAAAAATTGGGTTGCACTATCGGGTCACCATTATAACGAGTTCTAGAAGCTTCACAAGAAGAAGAATATGGCCATGGCAGGTTCGATCGATGCCACAAGGTCAAGAAAGGCAAGATTAGGATTGGAGGAAGCTGAATCAAAGGAAGCCAAAGTCGATCGTGGTTTAGCAAACAAAAGCTCAAAAGAACTACTTGCATGCAACAAAAGCCCAATCAAAGTGGCGGTGATTTCCGTGTAGGTAGAGTTCAAACAAGCGATTGAGGATATGATTTGGATCAACGAGAATCTTAGAGATAAGCTTGGAAGCTTTAAAGTTGTTGGGTTTAAGCTGATTCACAATTGTGGGAGAAGATAAAATTCACCAGCATAGACTTGTGAAATTTGGTCAAATTTAAACCAAATTTAATGAAGATTAGTTCTGATTTGAGTAACAGATTTGACCCTACCAGATAAGGGGTATTATATGAACGATTGAATAGGATGGCTATAAAAAGGGCCAAAGCCCCGTTGTTCTTGATAGAGATCTCTACCTTCTAAGAGTTGAGATCGAGAAGGTGAAAAAAAGTAAGCTATGAGAGAAGAGAGAAAGGGCTTTTCCTTTGTCATAATTTGTAGAAAGGCAATAAAGGTTGGAAGGTTGTGAATGCCTCCTGTAATTTCTTGCTTGCTCTTTTACAATCTTCTTCCTCTTTCTTCCTAGTTTGATATACAATGGTGTGTGTTTTGTGTTTTAGGTTTGGGTGAGTTACGACTAGTGAGCTCAATGCCAACGAAACTCTAGCTCACAAAAAAAGGTCTAGTTCTAATCGACTAGGGAAGCCAGCTCGGTTGGGTGGTTTGGTCAAGTTGCAGGAGTCCAAACCAAGATAGCCAAGGTTAAAGATGTGCATGGGCTGCAAGCGCAAATAGAAAGTGTGCGTGCGAGGATAAGAGTAGAGTCCAGTGCCTGTGGTGCATATAAGATGGGCTAGACACCCAAATTGAAGGTTTGCACGCTTGCACGCGTGCAGGTATGCGGGTCAGTGGAGAAGATGTGTGAGAGGAGCCCATGGCACATAAGTGCATGTGGGAAAGGTGCAAGTGCATGGAGGCGTGTGCTAAGTCAAAAAGGAGCCAAAACATGATGTTTTGGTGAGAAATGGGGAAACAGACAAAGTTTACTATTTTTTGGCAGGAAATAAACTGGACTCTGGATTATTTTAGGTGAAAATGTTTTGGGCTTCCACTCAACTTGGTGACAGAGTCCCTGTCTACTAATCATTGTTGATGCTCAAATTAACAACAGAATTGATGAACGCTCCAGCTACTGATGGCTCAATGAAGTTCAATTTCACTATGTAGAACGACGACGAGAATGTAAAGTTGGAGACCAATGTCATGTTGGCAACAATCAAAGGGATGTTGATCGATGTGTAATAATCCCATTTCTCAAATTAAGATTTAATTGAAAAGATCAAAAGTAAATCAAAGTTTTGAGATCTTATATGAAAGATTTAGTAATTTGAAGGACCACAACTGGAGACACTTGACACTTGGGGGACTAAAATCAAATAAGAAAAAAAAAAGATCCTAACCAACTATATATATAAATATCCATTGCCTTCTCTTTCATTCGACCATAACCACTGTAGCGGCGTAAGAAAGGGAGGCCTCAAATCGAAGCTCTCCACCTCAGGTTTGCCATTAGCTTGTGTCGCTGGCCACAGTAACCTACAGTCCACACATGCCAACTCAAGGAGGTCACTGACAAGGCCCATTTCTCCCTACTCGTCAGTTCCAACCTCAAGAGCCGATTTCCTTCTTCGATTGGGAAGCTATTGATTGGAGCTCTCCCCTTTTCTTGTGTAGCTCAACCGCGGTGAGCTTCCTCCTTCCTTTCCGGTTTCCACATTTCCCCTTTTTCTCCCTAATTTATGATTTTCCCTTCTTGTTCCTCTGCTCCCTACAGCCACGGAAGAACCTGTTTCTGACCATCTTCTCATCCACACACCCCCTCAGCACAAGGATAATGCTGACACCCATCTCTTATAAGAGTGCTAGTCAGTTCTATACATTGCTGGAAAGATTCTTTAGTTGTTCTCTTTTTTTTTTTCTTTGAGCTATTGAATACTGTGGCAACAACTTTAAGAGGAATATTTGAAGAAAGAGAAACCCAGCACTTTGTCCCGTCGACATGATATATATATAATATATATATATTGGTCAGACATGCAAGGGTATTAAACTAGAAAATTTGTTGGGCCTTGCCTTTCTAATTAGCCGAATTCCCTTGTCTCTCTGAGACCATATTCCGGTGTTCTGCTAGGTAAGCACATCAATCTTTTTGGTAAGCATCACTTGCCGTAGCTCCTATGCCAAGAAAAGTAATGGACTAGTGGATGAGAGGATATATATATAGTAAATGATAAAATTATAATATTGGTTGGAGACATTGTTCTCCTTGCAGTCGAATCACTTTTAATTTCTTTCAATTTCGGATTTTATTGTGTAATTGGATTTAATGGAATTAATAATTGATTGAGCCAACCATTTGACCAAGGCTATATTATGGGAATAAGAGTGGGTGAATGCTGGGAGATCAAACCATGTGGTTATTGATGTAGTGGAAAGTTGAGGTTGGGCATAACTAAATTGAGTTGGGTGATCGCATGACTCTCTTGCTCATGTACTGTACAATCTCCAAAGTATAATTATTTACCATTACAGTATAATTTGCGCCTAGGTCTTGGGATAACCTCTGTTTTTTATCACTTGTATAACCTTGAAAGTACCTTGAAAATCCACGCGGTATTACCACTATTAGTTTAGAATATAATCTTGCTGAATTTATATTGGATATCTCCATTAATATAGCCCTATGGTCAAGACATGTAACCACATTTGGGATTCTGATTACATGTTCTGAATATATAGGCGTCTTGGAAGATTTGCATCATGGTGTTAAGGACTGAACCCTATTATACTCAGAATTTCTGTTGTTTGAAAGTGTACAATAAGTGATAATGTCTGTTCTTCACACGTGTTTTCAATTAAATTTTTCGATTTTTATTTACCTTTATATATTGATTTTGATAAGAATGTTTTGAATTTTTTATTCTTATCTGTTTAAGTGGAAATAATGTTTCGAAAACTTGAGAGAGGTTTTGATCAAAGATTTTAAATAAAAATCGGGACAAGTATTGAAAAAAAAAGGGAATGTGTTCATATAGAAATGTGATTTGAATGTATTTTATAGCTTGAAGTGATCAAACGAAACATATTTGAGTACTTAACAATGAAGAATTTATAAACATACTTTCGAAATATATTTGAAGCATAATGTGATTATGAAAAATAGTGTGGAGAATACTTCACATGATAACCTTACCTAGCAGGAGGAATGTTAGGCTTGGTGCATCTTATTTATACTCATAGTGAGTAATGATTTGATATATATACCCATGACGGGTGATTATCTAATATATACCAATGGCGGGTGATTATCTGATATATATACCCATGACGGGTGATAATTTGATACATATACCCATGGCGGGTGATGATGTGACATATATACCTATGGCGGGTGATGATTTGATAAATATACTCATGGCATGTAATGATTTGATATATATACCTATGGCAGGTGATTATCTGATGTATACTCATGATGGATGATGATTGATATATATACACATGACAGGTGATAATTTGATATATACTCATAGTGGGTAATGAATTTCTATGTATACTCTTGGTGGGTTGTTATGTGATATGTATCCTTGGTAGATTGTGAATCTAGATATGGAATTGATTGAGAAAAAAGTTCTCCGCACTAAAGAACTAATAAAAATTATTTATGGAACATATACACATGTACTCATGAATACAAGTTTTGATCAAAAATATCTTTGTCGTGGAAATATATATAATCGTTTGTTGAATGCATTTTGTTGAGAGAATTATTGTTGAAAGATGAATTATATTTCTCAAAAGCATTTTCATACAATATTTGTCCTAATATGTTTAGAATATATATTATCTCTCACTGAGTCGTGAAAACTCACTTTTTAATATTTTCAGAATTTGCGTGGATCATTCTTCAGATTTAACGATGTAATTAAGGAGCTTCTTTGGTGAGCCTAATATTGTGTGGGCATCTCTAGATTCCTAAAAAAAATTGTTATTTTGTTATAATTTATTTCTTGAAGTTTAGTTATATGCTCCATTACGACCATAGATAGGATCCTTTTGTGTATTATGATTCTGGTTAGTAATGTCATACTACTCAGTATGATTATAATTATAAATTGTTTGTTGGTTGCTATTAAGAGTTTTTATGAGATTATTGGTAGATATAAAAATTTGACAAATGTCCAATTTTTTAGGAGAGACTTTGTTGAAATTTTTAGAGAAGTTAACACTTAGAATATTTATTAGATTTGAGGCTGGTTAGGAGTGAATATACCATTTATAGCGTAGGTCATGATTCTTGAAATCGGTCGTCGTGACTAGAACTCGTGGTGGTGTACAAGATTGACAAGGAGGGGAGAATTGCAACCGTCATGTACCAATCGATGACAAGCATTGGCAGCCGACGAACATTAGAGCTTGAACCAGCATTGAGGCGAAGAGATGAATGGTAGCCTCAGAAGAAAAGTAAGAGACAAAAACATTGAAAATGGATTTATTTACAACTCTATTGTTGAGTTTTCAATTTTGGATAGAAAAAACTAAAAATAATTTTTTTATTTTTAGTTTTTAGCCTCTTTTAAAAAACATTTTTAGAAACTAAAAATAAAAAAGACCTACTAAATATATTTTCAATACTAGTTTCTTTCCACTAAAAATGAAAATAGAAAATGGCCAAACCACGCAGACGTTAGTCTCTTTTTTTTTTTGAAGGGTATTGATTAGGTAAAATTATCTTTTTTTGTCCTTATTATTATTTCAATTTGTAAACATATGATGTTTTAATTGATTAGGTTTTAATTTAATGGGTTATTACGAGGATTTTTATGTTATATTTATTTTTAGTTTTTTATTTATCCAAATAAATTTTTACAAATTATTTACCAAAATATGCCTTTTTTGAGATGGAAAATTGGTTGTTGAAAAATTATCTTGTGTTAAAAGTTAATTCTAACTTAATCAACTTTTAAATAAAAGAAAAAATAAAGATGAAGAAGATTGCAATGGAGGGAGAGTCAATACCGGAGATAGAAAATGAAGACGAAAAAGATTGTAAGCAAGGCAAGAGACGAAGCACAAGGCGCTCGCAACACAAGACGGAGAATGAAGAAGATTGCAGGGGTGAAGGCAAGCATGGATGAAGGTGAATTCGACAAAGTCGACCCGATTGAGTGAGAGCAAAGCCAACTGGGGGAAGAGCTAGTGCCATAGGAAGAAGAAGAAGGCGTTGAAGGTTGAAGACAATAGAGGAATGCTGTCCATTGTAAGATCCTATTTTCTATGTAAAAAAAGGTTGAAAAAATCAAAGAAATTAAACATTTAAATAAAAATTTAACTTGTTTTATTAATAAATATTTTCAATTGTTTTAAAAAAGTGACGAAAATTCAAAACTTAGTTTAGATATTATTCATTAAAATATTACAAGTCCCGAACATAGTCAAAGTCATGTCCCGGCTTGTCTAAGCTTGTGGGTGGTTGGCCTACATAATAATATATTAATTAATTTTTGTACATATTACCAACCCACGTGTCTTGCTGTTGGGACCTTCCTGTTTAATCAATTTCTTCTTTGAATAATCACCATCGAAATGCACATTTAATTTTATTTTATTGCCATAATTGTTTGGTTTTTCTATTTTTGAAAATGCCAGATCCTATAATTTATGTTACTCTGACCTTGTAATATGAAGTATGCACCACGTTATGCATGCTGTTGCTTACCCATCAACACAATCTTAATTATGTATGTTGTTGCTTATCCATTAATTTAATCTTAATCAATGCTATTTTTTTACCCAATCTTTTAATAATTTATAAACATGATATACATTTTAGGATTAAAAAGCAATTACATCCCTTTAGTTTTATTTAAATAGCACTCAATTTTATTCTTATAATGAAAAAATATTTTTTTTTTGACTAATTATTAACTAATGATTAATTAATAGTTTTGTTAAAAAAGAAGCAAATGTAGCCTAATTTTACTTGCTTAATTTGCCCATGTGATTAAAAATTATTTCATTCACTTAAAAGTATTAAAATTTTTACTTTTAGTTTTTAAATTAAAAAACTAAAAATAAAATATCTAACATATAATATAAGAGAAAGGGATCAATTGACACTAAGTGTAAGTGTAAAAGACTTACACCACATTTTACACTGTTAATTTGATCAAAATCAACGGTGTAGTTTAATTACAGCTGATTTAAATACAAATTGATTGCTGGAAGTTAGTGGAAGATTACTGGAATTAATTTATACCGTTGATTTTGATTAAATCAATGGTATAAGATGTGGTATAAGTTTTTTACACTTACATCTGTTGTCAATTAATCCCTTCTCATAATATAATTTTATTTTTTTTGAATTTTTAAAATTTTATTTTATAATATTTTAATTTTATTTATTTTTTTAAGTTTAAACGACACTCAACCTCTTTTTTAACTTAAATAACACTCAGTTCATTCTTATTTCAACATTTAAGATACAATTAAACTTAGATTATCAAAAAGTAGATTTTTTATTTTTAAATTAAAAATAAGATATTAAATTTTTTTTAAATGAATCAAATAATATAGTTTTTAATCATATGAGTAACCAAAATATATGAAATTTTAGGTTACTCTTACATTTTTTTAACAAAATTATTAGATAATCATTAGTTAACAGTTAGTTAAAATAAGTATATTTTTTATGATAAGAATGAGATTAAGTATTATAAGTAAATATGAAGGAAATGGAGCACTTTTTACACTATATTTTATATATTTTCAAAAATTGGTCCTCAATTTATTATTATATCACGAGAAACATGCCTTATATTTCAATTCTTATAAAACAATTATCAAGCTGATGAAAACCCCAAGTAAAAAGTTTTATTTTACAAATAGTAATTAATGATTTGTGGACTGAAAATTTATAAAAAATTTGTATTACATATTCTAATTATAATAAGATATTGAAATAAAATTAGAAAAAATAGATCTTTTCAACAACCCCTAGTCACACGATAGATTGTTCATACTCGTTTGAGAATTAATTCATTGATTAAATTAAAAAGCTGATGCATTGTCTAATTTATTATTTACCGTAAGTAACATCATTTTCAATTATTTTAAAGCATGTAACAATATGTAATGGCGACCCTGCCCACATGATACATGCAATGCAATTGCCTATCTATCAATGAGGTTATCACAATAATTTAGAACCCAAATATTCTACGTAATTAAATATTGAGAATGTGAATGATCGAAAGTTCCCAAGAGTATTGGCTTATAAAATATATCTAATCTATTTAATTAAGTTTATTATAAGATAATTTATGAGTATGAATTTCAAAAGTAAAATAACTTACAAAATATTAAATATTTTTTATTTGTTTAAATTTATATTTTTAACCATATATAAATTATACATAGATGTAATGAGAGAATTTTTCTACCATTGATTGGGCCTTAATCAAGATGGAGTGTAACTCGTTCATGTATTAGTAATAAATTTTTTTTGTTCAAAAAAACTCTTATTTTTGTATTACTACATATATGGTGAAAAATATGATTTATTATATTTTTAATTTTTAAAATAATTTTTTGTTTATTATATATTTCAGTTTTTAATCAATATTAATAACAGTTTACGATTATATAAATTTTTGATATTCTACACTTTCTTTTTTTTTAATTCCAATATATTTTTTAATAATATTTTTGTAGCCATTTATATTTAAATATTTAAATTATTATTGAACAAGTAATGGAAAAAAGAGAAAAAAGAATATGATAATGCAAAAGAAAAAAAAGAAATTCTTTGCCAACAAATACCTTTATCATTAAAATTCCGTCTCTAAACGTTTACATATATTTTAATAAATAAAAAAATTACTCCACAAAACACCTTTAGTTACTGTTTGTGTAAAATTAACGGAACAATTCATATAATTTTTTTACCATTTTGAAAAAAATATTTTTGAAATGCTATTTAATTTAATTTTGCAGGCCATTATCGTCAAACTAGGCGGGATTATCTGCGCACTTGTACATGATTTTTTTATTTAAATAAAAAAACTTTGGAAGTATAAAATTATGGAGTGTAACGTGTTTTTAAGAATGCAAAGTCATTATGATCAACCTGAAATGTCTAATAAGTTTTGTGTAAAACAAAAATATTAAAATTTTTGTCATCATAATTAAACATTAAGATATTGTTAGGTTACACCAAAAAAAAAATATTGAAGTTCTAATTTTTTTTTTTCTTTAGTTTAACATGGAAAAATGTAAAAAATAAAGAATTAGTTCTTTAATAATCATGTTTTACTAGTTTTGTGCTGGTCTTTTGATTATTTTATTTTCCTTTCAACATTTAAATTTAACACATTATAAGATAGATATAAATATATTTTTATATAAATTTTAGAATAAATCAATAAAAAATAATATTTCTTAAACAAATCAGATACTATAAAAAGAAAAGGAAAATTTCTCTCCCAACATAAATTAAAAATTCAAAAATTTCAACCTACCTAAATGCTTTCTTTTGATTAGGAATGAAAATAGGGTAGGTTTGTAATGGGTACCACTATACTTGTCCCTGTACTTAGTCAAGAAATCCATCTCATTACTTACAAGAAATCCATTCTATTACTCTTTCTTATATCTGATTAGATATTAATTTTAATTTACATATATATACTTGTTGAATATTAATTTTAATTTTTATATCCATACCGTACCAAACTCATCTCCATTTTCGTACCCATGTACTTTTTTTTAATATAATTCATTTCTTTTAAAATAATCTCTCTATATTTTTAAAAAGGTTGCTGCAATCTGTAAAATGAATAAGAAATAAATAAAAATATAAAATATTACGAGAGAATTCTTTTTCAATAATATGTCTTATATTCATATATTGAAATTATATATTATAATTTTTAATAATTATCATGTTAAATTGGAAAAAAAGAAAAGATAAAAATAAGATTAAGCATCAAACAATTAAATAATTAAATTTTAACAATGAGACGAGTAATACAATAAAATTTTATTGTTTAAATACACTTTTTAATATATATAATATATTATACAAAAATAAAATAAATTAAATAGCGCAATTTTTGTTTATTGTAACGACCTGAGTACTATTAGCCCTAGTAACTTGTTGAGCTTGAACCACTGACTCAAGATGCTTAAGTCCAAGTTATTCAGTAGTAGTTTCTAGTCTCTTATAAGTTCAGAATCTCCCCCGTGTTTTGTCGATGTGGGATTTGCCTAAGGGTGTCACACACACAAAACCCTCATTTGGGGTGTCACACAATTACCCCCATTTTTGGGACTCAACGAGGACTCGTCCCCTCTGGGGTGTCACATACACCCCCCCTTTGGGACTCAGCGTCCTTGTTGAGATTTGCCTAACCACCGTTCAAGGTTGCACGCAGAGTGGCTCTGATATCATTTGTAATAACTAGAATACTATAAACTCTAGCAATAGGCCCAAGGCGCCTCAAGCCCATATTTTTTGGCCCTATTCTACAGGGAAGCGCGTTCCTCATGCGCTTGGATGTGACAGTCTGTGTGTCAGGCTGCTATCAGGGGTGTGTCAGAGTTACTTGGAGATGAAGCATCTGGGAGATTTTCCCGCCAAAATGTTGTGGGCCCCACCTAAATTTAAATTTGAAATTTAAATTCTGTACGCACGTGGCGTTCAACTGCTGGGGTGAAGTTTGATCGCCTCTCTCTCCTTAATAAAAAATTTATTTTTATTATTTACTATTTTTATAAATAGTTATTGTTACGGGACGTGTTTTGTTTGTCTATTATTGTGAGACCAGAGATGAGGCCTTTGCCGTCAGTGAGGAAGAAATGGGGAGAGATACCCCGGTCTCCGTATACACCTCCTGTCCGTCGACGATTGTCGCTTAGCATGTCGACCCCTCGCGCTCCGGTGAAGAGATTCAGAAGGGTGCAGTACAGCCGAGCATATGACGGCATATTCAGGAACTCTAGGACATTTGATGACTTAATGGGCGCCCCGAGGAAAGGGTGTTCTAGGTGATGATGTTTGGTCCGAGTACATGAACCTTCCTGCGTTGGGTAATGCGTCGTATGAGTGTCATGGTCATTCTATAAAGATCTGGTCCTTCTATTTGATGAGGACCTTTTGCTTGGGATTTATGTGGTTCTGGACAGAGAGTCAAACGGCAGGAGCAAGCCTTCGTTCTCAGAGATATTCGACCTGAGACAGGCAAGGATTGGGCAAGGAATGGAGACCTACACGCCGTCATCAATGACCATTAGCAAGACAGTTGTGATGGTGCGGTAAGAGTACCTGGCCCGGTACAAGGTTATTGGTCGGGAGGTGTTGCCTGTCAATTGACCTATTGGCAGCTGTGTCAATCACCCGTCATTCCTTTTTGGAAGTTCTACCCTTTCAAGGGACATAGGAATCGCCTGTACATAAATTTTAGGAATGACCTAAGTTGTATAGATGGGTCCTACCTGAATTGTAAGAGGAACTCTCTGCTTGTCTGCGTCGTGTATGAGTCTAGTGTAGCCTCGTGTAAGTTGAGGTGGCAAATGCGCATTAGAATTAAGTATTATCATTAATTGTAACGATGGGTTAGGGCTTTTGTCCAAACCCTTTTGCATAAATAAAGGTCAATTGATGTGACGCCCAAAGTAAATTCCCTTGTGAATAAGGTCTGCGCAACGGTTCCATTTCAAATAATCAACCAATTAATAGAATTAACAAGGGGGTGTTTGATTAGCCAGTTAACAGAATTAACAAGGGGGTGTTTGATTAGGTAGTTAACAGAATTAACAAGGGGATAGCATTTGAGGCAAAATAAAATTTATTAATAATGGATTTTTATTACAACAATTAACATTTGGGTTGGTAAATGACCGGCGCAGGACTCTATGACTTTACAGCATTAACGACAGAACCGATGAGCTTGCTCATCTGGTCCGAACTGATGACAGCGTTTTGAGGTGTCTCGTTTGGCCCTGTTTGACTGGTTGTTGCTGGTACTGTATCCTCCCTCAGAGGGGGTTGTGGATTGGATATTGAGTTCCTCTGGCACATCTGCGATGCTGCCATCCCGGGACCGGCAATTAGGATGTTGGGGTTCTTATCTGACGGTCTCGCCAAGAGCGATCTGCAGAGGGTGGGTTGGGGATTAGATGGCCCGCAATGCTAGATGTCGACCATGTCCAATACACTGCAAGGTCCTCACCCAATTCAGTTAGAATTGCATGGACGTGCAATTCCTCCTGAACAGCAGATGTTGCAAAGAGCTGCGGGTCAAGAGTTTCTTCTCTACATGGCATATATAGATCAGTGCTAGAATACATGAGGTGGCATTCCCCACCACAGCTAGACGTCTCCAAGCGAAGGCATACCGTCGGCTAGACGACCTGGGAATTATTTCTGTTGAATTGTACTATGATACAATTAACACTATATTGCGTGATTACAAGTCGGTAATCACGTCTTATGTAAACGTTCGTGAATCAAAAAATTTTATTGACTAGCATTTCTTGTAATTTATTTTCTCTTTATTGGACTTAATTGAAATTAAGTCTTTTTGTGACTTTCAACACTTTGCAAATTTACTCTGCGTAAATTAATTTTCAATTTATTCCACACTGTGCAAACTCCAATAAATTTAATTAATATTTACTTTTATTCCAAAATTATTACAAGTATGGCGCAAAACAAACACCGTTTGCCATCTATACATGTGCAGTGCAACACTGCCTAATCCGCTATCCACTCTCACCTGCGCCCTCCATGTTCATCATATTGGTGAACTCCAACAAGCCACAGAACAACAAGTCCAACTTCTGCTACAGGTCATTTATCCACGTCACCAGGCCCACCGGACCTAAGTCTAGTGCCTTGGAACTGATGATGGCCAACAACGTCCAAATATCGTAAAGGCCGCCGATAACTTCCAACTCAAGGCGATAATCACAGGAACGTCTCGAAGACATGACGACAGCGACCCACTTCAATCTTCCACCGCACGCTAACTTGTGTTATCGGCGGCCAATTTAAACCTAGTTGGACGCCTTCTGCTCCAATCAAAAGGCCTCCTGACTGACTGACCTATCCTGCAGAGATTCTTGAGTGACTGACACCAGGTGTCCCGTCAACCTTGTCTGTAAAGAGTACTTCAACATTCCAATCATGTCTGCAAAGACCAAGGGCCCGACTAAAGGCGCCTTTAATTTGAAAAAAAGGCGCGAGTATTGATTACCTGTACTTGCAGTTACTGTGCAAGACGCGTGTTCCACACGCCAAACTATTCTCGTAAATATGAGGTCCCTCCGCAGAGGGAGCTCTCTCACAAAGTCTCAGATATATGGAGGGATTGGAGGGACCTTTATAGTGGGGGGGGGGGGCGAATATAATAATATTACTAGCCCCCTTCCCCCCACATGCACGGTGGAGATCGCGCCTCACGGACTGGTTGGACGGCTGGGGAAATATTGGCGGTGAAAAATAATTGCAAAAAGAAAAGAAAGTCCCTCCAAGACCCTCTGGGCCGCCGATTGTGAGCCGCTCGTTGGGCCTATTTGGCGAAGGCCCAAGGCGCCTCATGCCCATATTTTTTTGGCTTATTCTACAGGGAAGCGGGTTCCTCACGCGCTTGGGTGTGGCAGTTTGTGTGTCAGGCTGCTGTAAGGGGTGTGTCAGAGTTACTTGGAGATGAAGCATCCGGGACATTTTCCCGCCAAAATGTTGTGGGCCCCACCTAAATTTAAATTTGAAATTTAAATTCAGTACGCACGTGCCGTTCAACTGCTGGGGTAAAGTTTGATCGCCTCTATCTCCTTATAAAAAATTTATTTTTATTATTTACTATTTTTATAAATAGTTATTGTTGCGGGACGTGTTTTTGTTTGTCTGTTATTGCGGGACTGGAGATGAGGCCTTCGTCGTCAGTGAGGAAGAAATGGGGAGAAATATCTCGGTCTCCGTATACACCTCCCGTCCGTCGAGAACTGTCACTCAGCGCATCAACCCCTCGCGTTCTAGTGAAGAGATTCAGAAGGGTGCAGTATCGTCGAGCATATGACGGCATATTCAGGAACTCTGGGATGTTCGATGACTTAATGGGCGGTCTCGAGAAGGGGTGGTTCCAGGTGATGATGTTTGGTCCGATTACATGAACCTTCCCGCGTTAGGTAATGCGTCGTATGAGCGTCATGATCATTCTATAAAGATTTGGTCCTTCTATTTGATGGGGACCTTCTGCTTGGATCCATCGATGATGACGCTGCCCAGGATGGTTACATTGCGATTTATGTGGTTTTGGACAGGGAGTCAAATGGCAGGAGCAAGCCTTCCGTCTCAGAGAGATATTCGACCTGAGACAGGCAAGGATTGGGCAAAGAATGGAGACCGACACGCCGTCGTCAATGACCATTAGCAAGACAGTGTGATGGTGCGACAGGAGTACTTGGCCCGGTACAAGGTTATTGGTCGGGAGGTGTTGCCCGTCAATCGACCTATTGGCAGCTATGCCAATCACCATGTCATTCCTTTTCGGAAGTTCTACCCTTTCAAGGGTCGTAGGAATCGCCTATACGTAAATTTTAGGGACGACCCAAGTTGTATAGATGGGTCATACCTGAATTGTAAGAGGAACTCTCTGCTTGTCTACGTCGTGTATGAGTCTAGTGTAGCCTCGTGTAAGCTAAGGTGGCAGATGCGCAGCAGAATTAAGTATTATCATTAATTGTAATGATGGGTTAAGGCTTTTGCCTGAACCCTTTTGCATAAATAAAGGTCAATTGATGTGACACCTAAAGTAAATTCTCCTGTGAATAAAGTCCGCGCAACAGTTCCATTTCAAATAATTAACCAATTAACAAAATTAACAAAGGGGTGTTTGATTAGGCAGTTAACAGAATTAACAAGGGGGTGTTTGATTAGGCAGTTAATAGAATTAACAAGGGGATAGCATTGGAGGCAAAATAAAATTTATTAATAATGGATTTTTATTACAACAATTAACATTTGGGCGGTAAATGACCGGCGCAGGACTTGCAACTTTACAACATTAATGACAGAACCGATGAGCTTGCTTATCTGGTCCGAACTGATGACAACGTTTTGAGGTGTCTCGTTTGGCCTGTTTGATTGGTTGTTGCTGGTACTGTGTCCTCCCTCAGAGGGGGTTATGGATCGAATATTGAGTTCCTCTGGCACATCTGCGATGCTACCATCCCAGGACCGGTAGTCGGGATGTTGGGGTTCCTGTCAACGGTCTCACCGAGAGCGATCTGCAGAGAGTGGGTTGGGGATTAGATGGCCTACAATGCCAGACGTTGATCATGTCCTCTCTGAACTTGTCGAACAGTAACTTGATCTTGGGATATCGGACTATGGCGTTGTTGGGAAATTTCTGGTTGCAAATTTCACGTAGGCCTTGATCTTACAGTAGTAAGTTGTGGAACTGAGGTTGGTCTGCTCCAGGTGATATGTGGTGATCCAAGGACAGCACTACTCCTTGACGGAAGCGAAAGACGTTCCATAATAGGTGAGTTCCACCGGACAGGTGACCGGAAAAACAAATTCGGCCTGTTTCCGATCAAGCCCGAGTATTCTATTGTTGTAGATCATTACGCGCACATTGCCAGTGGAGTTTATCGGACATTGGGGTTTGTAGATAATGATGCATCGGTTAATTATTATAAATCCAAGATCTCTCCCGTATTTTGTCGATGTGGGATTTGTCTAAGGATGTCACACACACACAACTCCCATTTGGGATGTCACACATACACCCCCCCTCTTTAGGACTCAACGAGGACTCGTCCCCTTTGGGGTGTCACATATACTTTGTCACGACCCGGGTGTCAGTTCTGTGACCGGCGCTAGGATTAAAACGAATTTCAACCCAGCAAGCCTATCAAATATGAAACTAAAAATTTCATGAATAATCATAATTTCTAAATCAAAAGCTGAAATACGAAACAATCATCAAAACATGTCTCTACACTGAAAACCTGTCTGTAACTAATTACTATACTCGAGAACTAAATCAAATAAATCAAGATCGATCGACTCCTATCACGCTACGGATCTGTCGGTAGAGTCGAACCTGAGTCTGAAAAATAAAAGAATAAGTTTATTGACCAAGTGAATAAAAAACATATTTATATACGAGAGACATATATCAACCATTTATTGTTTTAAAACATAATTCTCAATTTATACAAGTTAGGGAGTTCGACACTGAGAACTAAACAGAAATAGGACGACAAACTCATCGCATGCTGATATACAGTATCAGGACGGTGACTCAAAGTCCACTAAAAATCAATAAATAGACCTATCGTCAGCCACACGTGATAGTCTAGCACCACTCCTGCTAACTGGGATACAAGCTAAGGTACACTTAGTCTAACACCTACTGCATTTAGCTACAATGTTCTAACAGTCCGTTACTCCCTTAAAATCAATTATCAGAGTTTAACAGAATAAGTTATCAGTTTCCAAGTTCTCTGAAGTATGTCGGTGTTCAATAATAAAAATTCAGAAGTTCTCCAACAAATCAGAAAATGACATATACGTCCCTTGTAATTTTTCTAGCAATTTAATTCAAACTGGATAATAACTGAAATAATCTTAATATATGTAAAAATAGGAATTTAAACAAGTATAACAGCATTTTAAACATATAAATATCTATTATTACTCACAGAAACCGAGAATCACGAAAATCGAGTTTCGACGGTTCAGCTCCTCGAAAGTCAACCAATTAATCTAAAGATAATCAAAATATTCATTTTAGAACATAATATTTCTCAAAATTAATTAAAAACTAATTTATTCTTGAAAACCCATTTTTGTCCTAAATTTTCATATTTTAAGCTATTTCGGGAATTCTTAAAATCCCGAACCGATCAAACCATACTGAACCGGACCTCCTACACATTGAACCAAACACAAACTTATTGAATCAGTTAGAAAAACCACTGAACTGGGACAAAAACCCATTAACTAGTCTCAAAACCATTTAAGTAGCCTTAAACCCCTTAAACCGGCCATAAAATCCATTGAACCGGGCTTAAACCTACTAAACCGGCCTCGAAATACGTAGAACCAGTCATGAAAGTCATTGAACCAATTTTGGATTCACTGAACCAGCCATAAATACCATGAACCGGTGGGTTTTCTAATTTATTATGAATTTCTTTAACATTAGACCGGTCGTTTTCCACTTGAATCGGCATAGAATCAGGTAGGTACTTAAATTAGCTTTATAACGGTGCTTTGAACTGGCTAAGAACCGGTTGGAAATCACTAAACTGGCCGTTTTCTTATTCTGTTTTTAATTTCTATTTTCTGCTAATACTTTATTATTTTAATTCCTACTGGGTTGGATCCAGAATTATGGATCTAGCCCTTAACCCTGTTGGACTACTGGGCTGGGCCTGGTTCATGGCCCAGCCTCAAGATTTTTCATACGGCCCAATGCCCGCAAGCCCAGATTCGAACAAGGCTTGGCCCGTTGGCCCAGCCCATTTCTTATTCAAGAGTCCAGGTCATGATTTACCCGGAATCCATAACCGGGTTTCATCCCCTTCACCTGGACACTTCTGCAAATCAACTGAAGCAAAAACAACAAGGAAAATCTTACCTGGAACCCGATCAATTCTGCGATGGCAGTTTCGTCCTTGGATCAAAATGGACAAGTGACTCTTCTTGGTAGGATTAATCGAGCCAAAAGCTCTCAAATTGCTGGAATGGCCGACGAACAGTTTGTACGAAGCTCTGCAAAATTTTTGAATGTCTGTAACTAGTTTTTGAAATACACTGAGGGCTTTTGTTAATTAGTCTCAATCGAACAAATTTTAAAGAAAATTTTGATCGAGACAATTCCGAAAATCACGAATTGATAGTTTTCCCCTCGTGGTTTCATGGATCTGAACGTCTCGAACGTTCGGATCACGTCGGGATTTTTTTTTTAATTTATGTTGGGTTTTTACATTAATCGTATCTAAAAAATAACTGAAAAAATCTTTGATTGTACATGCACCTCCAAAAGTGATAAAATTGTCATCTCTACTAGAAGTGTTTTATAGTTTAGTTTGATTCAGTTAATACTCAAATTCAAATTAAACTATATTCTACGGTTTGTAATTTTTGAAAACTAAACTAACCCATGGCTCACAATTCGATTCGGTTTTAAATCACAATTTGTAATTTGTATAATAAAAATATTATAAATTTACACTTATTATAAAAATTTTTACAGAATTTTCTAAAAAATCAGACATTCAAATTTTTTTCAACATGTTTATCTTAATAAATTTTTTATAGATTGATTAATTATAATAATAATATATTATATAACAAATAAATTTATTCAATATAATAGAATTTTACTC
>CAJVSB020000732.1:0-25534 GCA_911865555.2 Thlaspi arvense
TTGACTCTGGCAGCCTCGATTGTGTTGGAAAAATTCTCAAAACCATTACATAAAAACTACAAGTACAATCATTGTCTCCTTGTTTATCAGTTACACAAATTATGTAATGTGGAGAGCTTCAAATATAAGATTTTATAAATTGACATCAATGTATACTTAAGAACTGCTGCTTCTAACAAAGCCCGGAGGCAAAAGGAAGCTGATGACTTTTAATTAAGAATACAGTGACATTTTTCTGTTTCATTTAATCACACACAAGCCAGAGATACATATAATTAAAAAACACAATAAACAATATAGTAAACAAATATCCTCAACTGTGGCCTTTTTCTCTTTCAAACTAAAATCTAGGTCTCAAGTCCTGCTGAAAGAGTAGATTGAGAAATTGATTAAGAATAGGCATTTGAACGTCTAGTCAAGTCCTGCTGCCGAATTATACTGGAATGGAACCTAGGAACTGGCAATGTCATCCACTGGATTAGTGGAATATGCTGGTGTCACAGCCAGCTTGGAACGTCTATCATTGCCTGTGGTGGTTGAGCGTGGACAGAAACCATTTCCCGCTTCTTGAGACTGCAATGATGGGATAAACTTTTGTTACTTCTTTAATGTCTTCGTCTAAATACACAACATCCTGCATGGTGATCTGGTGGTATTTGACAATTTCCCTCAAGTAGCAGTTCTCACAACCATGTACAAAATTCTCATGAGCCAATCGGGCCTTTTCGGCTAAAGGGTTCTCAAGTTGAAGGCATATCTGACATTGCAGAAATTATAGGAAAATAATATTCAGAGTATATCATTGAACTTGATCGACAAGTATTCTTAACAAAGTCACTCTCAACTGATGGACTCGTTGCAAACGGTCTACTTTGGTCACCTTATACTTCATCACTCAGTATCCTTGCAGTGGAATAAGAAGGCATGCACGATAACATGACAAGTGCTTGCGCGTCCAATTCATTAAAATTTCATTTCTATACAAATTCCTTTTGAGACATATCATGCAGTAAATAAAGAACAAAATAGCTGAAACAATTATTTATTACTTGTATAAAGTTCAAAGTCTACCCAAAGTAATATGTGCATACCGTACCATCATCTGCAGGGTTCTCTGCCTTTCACAAGCCTCTCTAAGCATTCCATTTTCTTCCTTCAGCTGACCACAACGTTCTTTTGCAAAAGCCAGATCTGCTTTGACAGTTTTTAGCTTATGGAGGAGTAGTTTTGCTTTGAAGCTGCTGCCGTAGCCACCTCCAAGCCAAAACAAATGCCATAATTGCATCTCACCAGCAAATACATAGAATACAATGGTTGATAATGAAGAAAACGGTTATAATATTAGAAAATATTCTATTCAAATTGTAGGAGCTTCCTTGTTGAAGTAAGTTTGACAATTTGAGTAAACCAGTATCTACAATTTGACATTACTACCTTCAACTATCATTATTGCAAAAGCTGTTTGAATTGCAGTAAACTTATTTCATGTAGTTTCTTAGTACTAACTGTTCAGTACTCTGAATAAGGGAAGAGCAGCAATACAGTGTATCCAATCTTACCGATAATTGGAGCTGTTTACTAATTTCAAGAGGTCGAAATCTAATATTCCTCTTTGTATGAATCCAGGATATACCACGTGAAGTGATTGGCACCTCACATCGCAAGATGCCTGGAGCTGATATTCTCCGTTGCTTTGCATCTGTGGTTTTGTCACTTGTGTGGATTGAACTGGAGGCTGTGGCATGGAGTGTCTCGTCCAGTGACCTGACTCTGTTTGTCAGAATTACTTCCCTTTTTCTTGTTTTGCAGTTTGTGGGTTTCCTGGATGAAGTTTGCAGTCTGACACTCCACAATAGTGCATCCTCCCTGAAAAAGAATAGAATTAATGGGAAGCAAGACAGCCTTTTTTTTTTTTTTTTTTTTTTTTTTGAAACTCTGCGCCAAACTACCCACCTATTCCGGGACAGGAAGAGGTTGGTCATGGTACAACAATTAGTAGTTCCCTTTTGCATATCTCTTCTTTTTTGTTCATAACAGAGTTTGACATCTACCGCCAATGTGGTAATATAAAAGATTATCTGTTGGTGGGTTATCCACGTGTATCAGAGTCATGAAAACTAAGATAGCCGTCGAAACACACACTCGTCTCCCCTCCCCCCCCCTCCCCCCCCCCCCCCACCACAAAAAAAAAGGGCAAAGTAATAAATAAAATATCCACTGCAGCCATTATACACTGAACATTCTGGTTGGAACTTAAAAGCTGATTTTGATACAGATTACAGAACCCTAGCTTCTTCGTAAATCAGATATTTTGAAGTGAATAACCTGCACAAAATAGTTAAACCTCTATTTAAAAGCTGTATTCTCCAATTCAGTGGCTGAAAAGAAAGATCAAAACTCGAGGTAATAAGGTTAGAAAAAAAATATCCTGAAAACATAGCTTCCCCTTTTCCAACCAATAACCATGAGAATCAGAGAGGAGAGGGGAAAAAAATTAAACATAAGAGTTGGGTTATTTATTTAAAGAATAAAATTACCTTCGACATACAGATGTTGGCAAGGTAGGCATAGGGCTGGATTTTGAAGTTCAATTCAAACTAAGCAACAAGAAATGAAGGCTACTGATGGACAACATAACATTAGTTTCTTTTGTAATACTGACAAAGCAATAAGACTTGAAACCTACAGCTATGAATTAATTTATGAAAAGCCAGGTACTAATTGATTTCCAGAAATATTGTTGAAATAATTTATCTCCAAGGCCTTATCAGTTATGTCGCCAATGTTATTAAGAGAAGATCTGAGGGCATTCAAGCCCTTCTGCAGTCTAGGTTTGTTCACTTTTCTAGATTCCTAAATTGAACGATATGTCCAACATAACTGCTATCCAGAAAAGCATAAATAGCAATGATATAAATAAGATAAAAGGAAATTTTACTAGATAACGAGCCTAAATAAACCTGCAAACAGGAAATAATCTCGAATGACAAAGAAAAGGTGTTATAAAAGCTATTTTTGTTGATATTTGGTTTGAAGTTCTCCAGCATGATGGGCAAAGAAATGTAGTTGGAAGTAATTCTTTTCAACTGGTTTTCTGTCGAGGAATCAGGCATCTGTATCTTCATTCTGCTAGTGGTTGATTTGATCCATTCTGTACCCCAAAATCCTTTTGTTTGATTTGACCTTTTTAGCACTGAAGAAGAATATTGCTCGTATGTGGAGACAAGTCTTGACGGGTCGTTTTTTAACAAAGTTAAAGTAAATGTCTTTGTTTATTAGCAAAAATATTATAAATATTATTTTTTTAAACAAATTTTCAGAGTATAAATTGTAAAAATTAAAGTATTTTACTCTTCAAATTGAATATAATTTTAACGTTGTGTTCAATTTTTGAAATGAGGTTGTAATGGTCCTAATTTTATTTTAATTGTTGAAATTGCTAATTTAATAGGTCAAGTGGTGTTAGTGAGCAAATTGAATGTTTTTTTTTTTTTGGGGGGGGGGGTTCTGTGAAAATTGGAAAAGATTAGGGCCAAATTCAGAAATTAGAGGGGCTAAATTGAGAGAAATGAAAAAGGAGGCACTAATTGGAAGGGTATATAAGCTCGGGGGCCAATTTAGAAATAGGGGGAGTCAATTGGAAGAAATGAAAGTTTTGTGAGCCGAATCGTGACAGGAGAGGAACCTTCGGCCGGAAGCCGACCGAAGGCCTTTGAAGAAAATTTGCTCCAATGGGAGCAAGGCAGCCCTTTAAAACTTGGGTATTTGTGCGTGGACGAGAAACGAGCTAGGGGGTGTGATTAATTTGAGTGTTTTGAGTGCACAAGTGAGAATTGGAGCTGGGGAAGGCCGACGGCATCCGACATAAACTTTTGGAAAAATTCTGAGTTCTTAAGCAAAATCTCTCCAATTAAAGGTTGATAATCGGCTCGGGTCTCGAATCCTAGTTTGGGAGCTTTGATTTAGCCAGGTAAACTTGAAAATTTAAATTTGGGGTCTAAGGGGGGGTCGGGCATGTTGCAGGAACCCAGGTTTGCGACCCAAGTTTCTGGGTGAAGATGACAGACTTGGACAGTATTTGGGTCTGTCCTGCGTTGATTGGCCGGTTTGGCCTAGTTTGGTTTGACTCTACTGGTTCAGGCCTCAAACCGGTCCATATCAGGGAGATTTGACCAGTTCCCGTTCAGCAGATTATGAAGAATTGGTTTGAGTAGGAGTTGGGCAGTGGACTGTTTCGGGTCACCCGAATTTTTGGAGATTAAGTGTTAAACCAGCCGAGTTTGGGTTTTTAGGGCCAGTTCAGGCCTTTTGTGTCGGTTCAGCTTGATTCTGTGAGAATTTTGGCTGGTTCAGTCTGATTTTGAGCAATTTAGAATTGGTTCAACCTAATTCACGGGGATCCAAGCCCAGTTCAGTCCGGTTCACCCTAGTTCATGGGAATTTAAGCTTGGTTCAGCTTGGTCATGGGAAATGGGGCCCGATTTGGTCCAGTTCAGTGCGGTTTCAATTTGGTTCGATTGGTTTAGGGTGGCTCATGACTGGTTTGGTCCATTTGTGGGGTATTTGAGCTGGTTTAATAACTTTGGAGATCGGTTCACCTTGGTTTAAAGGTCTTGTTAAGGATAAGGCTATGTTTTGGTTTGGACATTAGTTAGAGTTGAGTAAGGATCTGTCAAGAGTCTCGAGATGCGTGTTGAGGGCATGGATAAAGGGGTCTCGGGTCATTTTCGGGAATTGAGTCTTTTGAGTGAGTTCTGATTCCGATTCTGATTTGAGTTTTAATGGTTGTAGATACTTGTGAAGAGACGCGCTTTGACCCGTGAGTTGTCTGTCAAAGTTTTGGATTTCGGTTTTGACGTGTCTGGTGAGTGACAATACTTTCTATGCATGTGTCCACGCTCTGATTTTCTGATATTTTATGTACTTTGATTCTTGGATTATGACATGACTTAGGGATATGTATCTGTTTGTTTTTAAATTATGGTAAACGTGAAACTATTTATGTAAATATTTGCCCACATGCCTTAGTGATATATGTGTTTAAAAAAAAAATTAATTAACCTGTCGGAGTTTTATGTGATTTGATTCTGAGAAACACAGTAGTGTTCCAGCACTATGTGCCTTATGTGATTCTGATTCTGGTACGAGATTCCGATGCCATATGTAATATGTGATATGCGAGTATATCATTTTTGACATAAGATATATGATATGTTTTGATATTCCAGCCGATGTTTGAATTTCTGATTCTGACTATTTGTATATAATATATGTATTACTGAGGCAAATGTATTTTTGTCATTACACTATTTTGTATTATTTGAGATGAATTCAGTGATCAAAATATTTATGATTCACGTCTTTGCATGTGTAGAGCAGTGCTATCACTCATTGAGTTTTGTACTCACCATTTTCCCCCATTTTCTAGATTTATGTTCCGATCTACAGCAGTAACTTCAAGGATTGCACTTGTCCATTGCTATATTGATTTTGATGTACAGACACATTTGTATATTTCATTTTTGTACTCTAGAAGTTCTACGTTTCTTTCAGACTTGTTTTGATTATATGAATGGTTCCTTTGAAGTCACGCTTTTTTTTTTTTTTTTTTTTCCTGTTAATGTGATTAGAGGCTTATTAGGGTTAACAAGCTAGTCTTAGTGCCGGTTACACCCTTGGGTTGGGCATAACAAAGGTGCTCTACTTATATTTAAAATAAAAAATTTTATTATATATAATATTATATATAATATATATATATTTTATTATATATTAAACTATGTCATATAATACATCACATATATTATGTTATATTAACACATATAATATATATGTGCATATATATGTACATATATTATATATTATATAAATATGCATCTAATATAATTTTATATAATGTACTATTATATTATAATACATGGATACATAATATATGCATATACGTACACATATAATGTGTGTGTATATATCATCCATGATATTCTAGCTATTTTTCATTTTAATTTCATCAATTTAATTCTATATAAATTCTTTAATTTATTTTTTTCAATTCAATCCTATATAGGTTTCTTCATTTATTTTTTTTATTTCAACATTCAACGTTCTATTTTTTTAGATAAACATTTTTGTAAAATAGTATATAAAAGAACACAATTTCAAAAATATATATCAGAAACACATCATAAAAAAACGATATCTCGATTATTTTTAAAGTACTATATTCTAAGGTATATTTCATTTTTAAAAATATATATTTTAAAATTGAAATAAAACAGTTCTCCATATTTTCAAAACACATACATCACACCACCCTTCAGACGATTTTAATACTATTTGCTTGGTGAAAGAGTTTATCATGCTCTTAGCCGAATTGATCGCTGTTGCTGCCTAAAGAGGTATACTGAGCCCTGGTTACATTCAGAGTAATAAAATAGGCATAAAAAGAAAACACCTAATTGCAATCAATGGAGATGTTCTTTGCTTTCCTTTCTTCTCCTTCTTCCTTTTTTTTTTTACCCCTTTTTTTTTGAATAGCAGTATGAAAGTTAATAGCAACACATATATGCCACAGATTTCTGTCGAAGAACCCAGGCAAAAAGTAAAAGAAAAGGAACCCTTTCGTTTTTTCTTTCCTTAACAATACATAAAAATAGAACAAAAATCATAAATAAAAAGGAATTCCTGCATTTCACATTTAATGACGGGATGCTACATATACCTAGAAAGGTGATCGGAAAGTCGAGGAGTTAGGAGACCATCGAGAAATCACGTGCACAGATCCTGGTGAGACTAAAGGTAAAGGTATGCTATAGTTAACTCATTTTGTATTAAAATTGATAGGTAAAAGTTTTAGTTGCCATCAGAATCAGGTTACACGTTTTACATTGAAAATAGCAAGTGGTGACATGAAGAGTGGAGATGGAAGAAGAACCTCGGACTTGGAGTTGGATCTTTCATTGAAAGAGGAGTGAAAGATGGAGGAGGCGAGAGAGAAGAGGAATTACGATGGGCGGCGGAGGCTCGGATGGCCTGAGCAGCAAGGGAAGAATTAGAGTCTTCTTCTGATTCTTGCCTGGGGTGGGGGGATGGTCTTAGTGACTCTCCTTTCTGATAATGTCCCGTCCCGCCATTCCCTCCCTTCTTCTGCGTGCCATTTTCACCAGCGGATATCGTTCAATTATACGACACGGTGCGTACACAAAGGTATACATAAAATAATTAACATTATTAATTTATTATTAATTATTAATATTTTTAATTATTATTTATAATATTATAATTTTTCTCACAGCAATTAAGATAATTATGTGATTAGTTAAGATAAATAGAAGATAAAAATCTCATTAATTGAAATAAATATTTATTGAGAAAAATATCTTAATAGTTGAGATAAGAGATAAACCTTATCTCTTGAAAGTACTTATTACAAATATGCTGAGAATTACTCTTTTTTTAAGTGTGTGTGATAAATTGAAAAGTTGAGATTTTTAAGAAACATTATCTCTAACTTAAGATATTTGAAATGTATAAATATTGTGGGTTATTCTAGGAGACACTTCCAGTAACAACAAGAAAGATAAATACATGTATTTATGATGTGTGAGTACGTAGGGTTTGTAAAACAAATATCTAATTGATTGTGAGTATATAAAATTCATTAAAGATATATTTTTGCTTCTACTATATCTATACATGTGTTTTTTTTTTTAACATTGGTATCAGAACAATTATTACTTACTTTTATCTTCTGCGTTCGGTCTCATGAGTTTTGTGTATGCCATTTTTATGTGTTTAAAAATAGTTAATAATGTTAACTTTTTGTATGTATTATTATAATATGGACTCAAGAAACCCAACCCTAAAATTTGATTAGAAATAAATTTGTGTAGGATGAGTTATAATATTTTTTACACGGATTTGATTTATGTAAGATAATTAAAAAAATATTATTAGAGTTTTTTCATCTATGTAATTTAAAATACCTCATTGCCCCTTTATGAAATATTATCTTTTCTAATTAAGGTTCTTGCTACTTTAATTTGAAAATTAATAATATTCATTTGATTTATAGATAATTTAATTCATTTATTTGTTATATGATAAATTTTGTCTTTGTGATTAGATTAAATTTATATTTTATTTTTGTAATAAAATTAAATATATATTTTATCTTTATGATAAAATTATATATATATATTATATCTTTGCAATAAAGTCAAATATATATACATATACATATATATATTATATCTTTGTGATAAAATTCAATGTACACTATATCTTTATGATAAAATTAAATATACATTATATCTTTGTGATAAAATTAAACATACATTATATCTTAGTGATAAAATCAAATATATATTTTATTTTTGTGATAAAATTAAATATATATTATCTTTGTGATAAAATTAAATATATATTTTATCTTTGCGATTGAATTAATAAATTGATATTAATTCATGCACTTGTGTTTGTTATAAATAATGCTTAATTTATTTATTTGTTAAATAATATAAATTTAATTTTATCTTTGTGACTAAATTAAATTTATATTTTTTGATTAAATTAATAAAGTAAAATAATTGCATACACTCATATTTGTTATGAATCATGTTTAATTCATTTATTTGATAATTGATAGAAATTTATATTTTGTTTTTGTGATTAAATTAATTACTTATTTTATCTATGTTATACATATATAAATATATATCATAGTTTACATTTTTTGTACTTTACATAAATCCCAAAGGAATAATGCAAATTTGTCTTGTGGGGTGACCTTATCCTAAATTATGTTTGGAGAAATCATAAGTAGTAGTGTCGACTAATGTACGTCAAGGAAAGTTTTGTCAAAAAGTTACGAATTGGCTAAGAAGCTTGGATTTTAAGTGGGACCATTGAGACCTCTTCGATCTTTCCTAAGAACTTTCCTAATGCATTATACATGCTTTCTTATTGTTGCCTACAATCGACTCCCATGATGCCGCCAAAGCATTATTATGCATAGATGTTTCAACATATTTACTTTTTACATAAGGAGAGTGAGGTATATGTTTATAGATATTAATAATATGTAAGAATAGTGAGATATAATATTTATGCGTATTTATTCTTTAGGTGAGGATAATGGTTTACATATTTATACGTATTTATTTTTTATGTAAAGATTGTAGAATATAATATTTATACATATTTATCTTTTTATGTGAGGATAATAAGATATATGTTTATGTGTATTTGTATTCCTTAAATGAGGATACTAGGAGCTGTTCCCAAATTTTTGTGGCTAAAATCTCTTAAATATTTAGTGGATACTTATATTTTTAAAGATAATTATGAGTTAGTGAGCAAAATTTTTGATCTAGGGATACAAGTGAAAATTAAATGGTTTAATTGACATAGCATTTGTCTCGTATGTGCCTATGCAATGCTACAGTGAAATGGCATCTAAAAAGTTTGAAATTGTCAAGTAACAGAAACTTGATGAAAACACATCTAGGATAGGAAGATTTAGTATCTCTTAAACTAGTACAAGTTACTTAAAAATTTAACCACTATCATGAACCCTCTTCTAATTGGGAATATGACCTAGTATTAATGTGATCAAGAAGTTTATGAGATCTTGATTAAGAGGGCTAGAAATGCAAACTTTACTTTTTTAAGTTGTGTGCACAAGATGGCCTCAATATGAAGTTTGAGAACTACCCAACTATTAGAAAATGTGTAAACAATTGTGGCTCAAATTTAGAGGGAAAAACAGTTACAAAGGTCTCATGCCTTGATAATAAAGTTCAATAAGTCTATGATGGATCCCAAGTACATAATGACTAAATATCTTATTGTAATGTCATCTATGATTAGAGAAATTAGAGCAGCTTGTTATAAAGTTTCTAAGGGGCAACAAATTCTAGCTGTCATTACATCAATTCTTGAGTCCACTTGGACAAGCGAAATTAAGTTTCATGTATAATGAAACAATTGTGAACTTGGACAATATTTTCCATTGTTTAGAACTCGAAGCGAAGCGTATGATTGCAAACCGCAATGTTGTTACATTAGTTTCTTTAGCTTGTTAATGCAACAAAAATGGTTCCTAGCGTAAACAAAAGGAAAAAATCTAGAACCCAGGCCCACAAGCCAAGAAGAATGACAAGTGCCACAAGGGCAAGCGAGGCAACAAGAAAGACAAGACCAAAATAAAATACTGTAACTGTGAAAAGAAGGGTAACTTAGATGAGCAGTGTAGTGAGTCTCAAAAGGTTTGTCCTTTAACTTTCTTTCCTCATATATTAAGTATGCACACATATATTTTCACTCATTCTCTTCATGGTTAGATTATAGATATGAGAGTAACAAAATACTTCACATGCAATTGTACAAATTTTGTAGATTACTATTGATTATCAGTGGGTAAATGCTTTGTGATAAATGGATTGTCACACCCTGCCCATCTCTCCGCTTTGGCAAGCGTGATAGCCAGGACAATGGCCAACACCTACCGGTGACAAAAATCTAGCAGTATGTCGACCGTTGTAACCCCTTCTCTCTGAATTTAACCTATAGATATATATGTAATAATATTTTGGAACTACTAATCTTGTTCACTCTAACAATCCAACATAAATATTCCACACCTGAAACCTAAGCATGCCATCAAATGTAAACATATATGCATGTACATCACTGTCATTACTTGCAATTCAAAATTTATGTGCAATACCCCATCATAAATTGTACCCCTGTTGTAATAGCCCTAAATTTTAAATTAAGTATTGGAATATATTTTTTAAGTTGGTTATGGGTGTTAGTGAACTAATTGAGTGTTTTGGGGGTTGAATTGAGGATCTGGGAGGACCTGTCCGCAGAAATTAAAAGTTAGGGGGTGCTTTGTGAAATTTCAGAAAGATTTAGAACCAATTTCAGAAATTGGGGTTAAATTGAGAGGATTGGAAAAGGGAGGCCCTGATTTGGACGAGTATATAAGTTCAGGGGCTAATCTAGAAATTCAAAGGGACTTATTTGGAATGAACCAAAGTTTTGTGGTCGGATCGTGACAGAAGAAGAACCTTCGGCCAGAAGTCGACTGAAGGCTTTCGAAGCCAAATTGCTCCAATAGGAGCGAGGCAACTCATCCCAAACCTTGGATAAGTGTGTGTGAGAGAGAGAGATGAGTTCAATGGCAGGTTTAATTTGGGTTTTGACGGAGAAAAGGCAAGAAACAAAGCCGGGGGAGGTTAATGGTGCCAATAGGATTTTCCTTGAGAAAATCTGGTTTTTTAGCTTAAATTGCTCCAATTAAAGGGCTTCGTTAGGATTGCTAGGCTTGATTTTGTGGCTTTGGGTTTCTAATCAATCGAGGTAAGCTATTTTTTCTGGGTTTTTCTTAGTTTTTGGCCATGTGTGAAGGTTGCAGGTTACTGGGTCTGAAACCCGGTTACCGGGCGGGAAAACAAGACCCAGACCTCTGCTGGACTGGGCCAGTTTGCTCCCAGCCCGGCCTGGTTAGGGGAGTAGTGTGTGGCCTGGCCGCGGTTGGCCCAGGCCAAGTAGGCCTGAGACCGGACTGAGTCGACTCAAAGAGTCAACTCGGCCCATGTTCTAAAGAGAGACGAGTCAACTCATCCGGGTTGACTCAAGGAGGAATTGGATTATGGTATCCCCAAGGATAGGCTCCACGAGGATAAGTGTTGATTGAATAGTAGGAATTAGATATTTTGGAATTTATTAATTTAATAATGGGATTAGGGTTTTGAATAGTGAATCGGCCAGCGTTGACTGAAGTTTTGACCGACCGGTTCAGGGCTTTTTAGATCGGTTTTCTTGGTGATTGGACCAGTTCTTGGTCTAAGAGGATGATGGCTATCAGACCAATTGGTTTTGAGAAGTTTGGATGGCCGATTTAGGGTGAACCGACCGTTTAGTGTAGTAACCTTTGGGTGGCAGATTCACAGGTTTTTAGGCCGGTTCTTAAGAAAGTTGAACTGATTCCTGGTTCAATATGATGAAACCTAGCTAGCCCTATGGTTTGGTAATTTTTAGGTGAGTGGTTCAAGGTGAACCGGGCTCGGTTTGTGTGCCGATACTTAGGATTAGGATTTTTGGCCCGTTCAGCTTAGTTTTGAAAGGTTCTTGGCCGGTTCAGGGTGATTTCTAAGGTTTTTGGGCCATCTAAATCCATTTTTGAGGGTTTCATGGCCGATTTAGTTAAGTTTAAGGTAGTTTTAGGCTAGGTTAGGTCAATTCAAGGGTTTTAGAGATCGTTTCACTATGGGTTGGGGATTGTAGAGGCTGGTTCTTTACTGTTAAGGGTCGTTGAGCCGAAGTGTTGAGTGTTAGTGAGTCACGTAAGTCTCGATGATGGGTAGTGATGCTTCAAGATACGTGCCAGGGTGCGGGGATGGGACTTGAGTCCAGTTTTGGATTGTCGAGCCCTTTTCTTGTGCTAGTGATGGGGTTGGTGATGGTTTTATGTGGTTTTGGTTTCAGATCAACCTGTGGAGGAGCACCCAAACCGTTGAGTTGGTTGAGGTGACCTTAGACTTCTTTTAGACTCGATCGTACGGTGAGTGATGATGCCCTCTCTATGCATGTGTTTTCATACATGCTTTTTTAGCATGATGACTGAATGGATTTGCAAATTGTGTTTTGTTATACGAACCTCAGGATATGTGTTATGTGTTTCATTGCTGTTCAGTGAGTTATGTTGGTATGTGAGACTAGTTTTGAGATTTGTGGACTACATATATTTGTATATCTGTTTGTTAGATATGTGGGAAGTCGTTGATGCACTGAGACCATTTTGCTCTGGTCATGAGATGGAGGATGCCTCTCGATTAGGAGCGTGTTAGTGGTGCTCTTGGTGGGCGTGTTGCTATGAGGAGCGTGTTTGTGATTTGTTGCAGTCTTAGTGATTGCTATACTCTCGCATATGTATGTTTTGTGAAGTGATATGTGGAGAGTCAGGCAATACACTGAGACCATTTGCTCTAGTCGTGAGATAGAGGATGCCTCTCAACTAGGAGCGTGATATGGTTGCTCTAGTGGCCGTATGGCTCTGGTTGTAAGATGGAGGATGCCTCTTGACCAGGAGTGTGGTATGGTTGCCTTGGTGGGCGTGTGGCTCCGGTCGTGAAGGATGCTTCTCGACCGGGAGCGTGATATATGACTGTGCCGAGGCCTGATTGTGAGACGGAGAATTCCTCTGATAGAGGCTGGAGTCTCAGTGATCATTGTACTCTCATACTTGTATGTTTTAGATGCTAGTATTGCTCATTGTGTGCATGTATGTATATGTGTGGTTTTGGGACTTGTGGTATGATACATATCCCAATATGCATACACTAGGTATCATCTGTACTTACTGAGTTTCACAACTAACTTTTATAAAATTTTCAGATTTGGGTTGTTATTTTCGAGCAGCGTGCCAGAGTCGAGGTGGTCGTATGCAGCTCTATTTGATGTACGGGCGAGTTCTTTGTTCATTTGTTTTGTATTCTAGTGCTCTTCTTATTACTCAAACAGGATATTGGATTTGTATTTGAATGTTTTGAGATGTATATATGTTTTGGTGGTTTGAGTATGATTTTATCGTTGTGAGGCTGACTAGGGTCAGGGACCCTAGTGCCGGTCATGGCCTGGGTTTGGGCCATGACACCTGCACTAGAACTCTTATACTCATGCTATGACTAAGCAAGTGCAAAATAACAAAATAACCCTTCAATGATTCTTGTGGGCCCACCTCGACTAACGTGCAATGCAAGCATGAACTGTGTTGGTTTATAATGGGCTACTGTGTGAAATTTGAAATTTAGAAATAGAGAGTGAGATCGAGTCTTAGTGAATAGCACATAAATTAAACTTAGCAGAAACAGAGCGGTTTTAATTTCTTATAATATACATATAAATAACATTGTCAAAGAAAAAGCACAGCATGGAAATCAATAGCCAAAACACCACAACAAGTTTATTGTGTCATTTGAGCAAAAGATCACAAGATTGAAAGATCATAAAAAACAAAATCTTTGTCTGACCTAGGCATTCCATAACATGTTTAAAATGGAGATATAAAAACATCAAAGGATTATAAGAATCAAAATCATAAGTCATGTAGTAGGTAGTTTGATGGAGTGTGCGCAGTCCACAATATCGTCTCTAAGGGTAGTAAAACATGAAAACATAAAATCATGAAAAGATGCTGGACGCTACTACACTATGTAACCTAAGCCATGGGTCACCACTCCAGGTTAGACTACATAGTTTGTGGTGTCTGAAACCTCCCTGGGTCTAATGTCATAATATTGGCTGTACGACTGCCACCTACTCTAGATGGCTGTCCGGCATTTAAGTCTGAGTATTGAAGTACCTAAATGACATATCATCAATATCATATATATACATTAGATATCATAATCTAATGACTCTATTTTAGGTTTTTCCATGCTGAACATACTCATGGGTTTGAAATCAAGTTTGTAATCATTCATAGGACTTACATTTTAAGTTAGAAAATCTAAGTTTAAAGGATGTACCACTCACTGAGTGGTTTACCCTATGTATAACTCGTGGGCTCAGATAGGCCAATGTCAAGCTCAACTTGGTCTCCTTCTCCTACAAGTAGAAAGCATGCTCATAAGTGGAATGTAACGAGATGAGAACACAAATGCATCTCATGCACTAGGAATACTCTAAGTGCTAAGTTTTCTTTCATTAGCATTGTGATTGTATCGTTCTCATAGTTATTTAGGGGCTTAACTCTTAAGTTGGTTTGTATTATAGCCTTATTTCATCTTTACATTCATGCCCCTATTTCAATCCCTCTTTGGTCTCCAAAATTACCTCTTACACCCTCTTTCTAAGGCTCATAACCGTTCTAACATCTTTTTTCCAAAATAGAATTTCTGCTTAGAAAAATTCTGCACATTCCTTCTTGTTCTTTGGTTAGGTTCTCATATTATTTTTTGAGTTAGAAGTCAAGTTCTACTTAGTTCCTCATCAAGTTGACTTACTCTAACCTTAAACTACACTTTCCCCTTGGTCCTAGGTCCCTCTTTATCCCTCCAAATTCCAGTCTAACCCTGGTTTAGCAGTAGAAAATTCTGCTGTCAATATTTTCCAGCATTGTTCCATTTACTTCTCTAAGTTAGTTTATGAAATTTGAGCTACCTTCTCCAATCTTCTTTCAATTTCTTTCTTAAGGTGACTAAATCAACATTTAAACAATACATTATGCTTGAATTTGAAGCTCTTTCCAGCTTCTAATCTCCAGCCAACTTATCTCAGTAGCAACTTCACTGTTGGAAATTTTTCAGCTTGATAGTTTTTTCAAATTCCCTCACATAGGATTATTCTAACCTGATTATTTGAGCTTAATCTACAACTTCTCACCATTGACTCTCTAAACTAAATCTATCCATCATGTAACCCGCCAATTTTATTTACTCTAGGTCTCTCCTACCCCAGACTTTTGGCTAACTTATGTGCTTTATTTTTATTTTTATTTTTTACAGCCTAGATTTCAGCTTACTCTCCTGCAATTTGCCATAGTTTCTTCCATTTTCTACTCAAATATAACCTTCCTCTCCTTCTCTAGTTTCTAATTCCAAATTTTAGCATCATAATTTACGATTCAAGGAAGATTTCTAGGATTTCTCATGGTAGTGTACAGATTGCATTAAGCTCCACAATTAACACAAATTCATACAATATTCCTTTCCTCCTTCAATATTTGATTTCCCCACAGCAAGGATACAGAAAAATTCCAGTTCTATAACTAATTTTCCAACCATGCAATGAAGATTTAAATGAAACAAAGCCAAAACAAGCAAAAATTAAGCAAAAATTTAAGAAATTACCAAAAAATTATGGACTAATCATACCTTTCTTTCTCCTTCTCCACTCTTTTGGTTTCTCTCCTCTCCCAAGCTCTTGTCGCATGACTACCCAGAAATTCCAGCAAGTTCTCAATGTTTCTACTCGAATATATATATATATATATATTATCCTTTAATCCAAAATGTGCTCTAAGGGTGTTTATGTTTAAAAATTTTTCTCCCAAAATTTCATTAAAATTCTTAGCAAGATTTTAAATTAAAGATTTTTCCCTAGTTTTATTTCCTAAAAAAATTTGAGGATAATTCTTGCTAATTCTATTGGATATAAATGTTCACCTTTTGTCTACTAATATGATGTGTATGAGGTATGAATTTATGCATGCATATAAGGTGTATGAATGCTATGGTTAGGACTTGGTTAGGGACGTGACATTTGTTTAGTTAGAAGCATGGTTCAGTCTGTTGACAAGTAGAGCTCCATTCAATTACAAGCAAAGCTCCGTCTTGTTTAATTACAAGCAGAGCTCTTCTTAGTTATAAGCAGAGCTCAGTTCAGTTACAAGCACACCTTAGCTCTGTCTAGTTCTATGGGTGTGAGTCTTACATGCTTGACTTGGTCGAGGCTATGACATGGATATATGGAGTAGAGGAGATCATCCTTGGTATTGGAACCTACCAACTAGCCAATCATAATGAATGCAAGTTGTTCCTATATAATATGTTTTATGCACTTACTATTGGATATAATTCATTATCAATTTCAACATTAATAGGTTTAGGTTTTTTCTTTCAATTTTTAAAATTATCTTGATACAAACTCCTCTGGTCATGCAATATTAAAGGGTTGTCTATTTTTATTAGATTTGAAATTTGACTAAAATAATAATAATTCTATCATGTTATTTCTTTTTGTCTCATATTATGTATGAAATTTGTGATGGCGTACTAAATTAGGACATATTGGACAAAATAGAATGTCCAAGTTGGCTAGAGTAGGCCTGTTCATGAATTTGATTCAGGCCAATTTCCTAAAAAAATGGACCAAATTGGTCTAGTTAAGGTTTATGATTTTTCGAACCTAAACTAGAACCATCCTAGAACTGGTAAACTAGAACCGAATAGAACCGTGTTAATTGAATTGGATTTAAATTGTAAACATGAACCATGTGCAAACCATTAAGATTGAATTGTGAATCAGAACTATGAATTAACCATAAATCGGAACCGTGAGTGAACCATGAGGAGTGAATCGTGAACTAGACTGTGAGTAAATTGTGAACTGGAACCATGAAAAATTATTTTTCCCTTTTTTATATATAGAACAAGGACTTTTTCTTACTTTTTGGATATGAATTTCTATAATCTATTTTTTAAGTATAAAAAAATTTTATTTTAGACACATTAATTAACAAAAATTAAAAAATTAATATTTCATTTTTTAAAAAATTAAATTGTCAAACCTCCATTTATTTTAGTTTTATTCAATTTTTCATGTCCACGCTTTTTTAATTGTCATTTCTCTTTCAAAGAATCTACAGTTCAAGTCATTTCTTTTGACAACATTATTTTTTTTTTGTAAAGGCGCATGAAAACATTGGCGTAATTTCTAAAAGTGTAAGATAATCTACACTCTAAGCCTGTCATGACCCAAACCAGGGGATATGTGACCAATACCAAGGTGAACCTAGCCACCCTAGTCAACCTTAAGAGCCACTACTCATATAATTTTAGGTGTGGGATTCTTTCTAAAATTTTAGCAGAATCTATCCTAAAAATTAGACATTTCCCAAATTTTATAGCTCTCAAAGCATAGTTATATAAGTTCTAATAGCGACCCCAGCCAGATTTGAATATTTTATAGCAATGCAAAACAACACCTCATGCACACACAAACTAGGTATTAACTAATGTAGAAACAATAACAATACAACCCACTAAATAGAAACGTGGGGAACTGAGATCTTGCCTATGGACGAATGGAGCAACTTTACGAATTTGATAACTCAAGATGATTATGCGAAAATAATACAATTACATAAAAAGGAAATACCCAAACTCGTGATCAAGCATCGCCCCCCAATACAAGGCATCTCTAACAAGCAGACAAAATTATACCTGATGGGAGGGAAAAATAAAAGAGTGAGTTGTGAAACTTAGTGAACAATAATACATATACTCAACATGTTAGGACAAGCATCAAGTCAAAACATTTAGAAGTCAATTTTCTAAGCAAATCAAGATAATTGAAATAAAATCGCATTTGGGAACCTCATACATGTCAAAATCAATTATATAGTACGATAATAGCATGGGAGTATCAATATCACAAAAATGGGCCGAAGGCCTCTGATCAGATCAAAATCACTATCAGCGCGCAATAACAGAACTGAATCGTACGTGTGGGCCAAACACGACGGGTCGGCATCATTACCCTTCCCAGCTGGGGTCTAGAACTAGGTGCACCAAGACTAGTCAAGTCCCTACTAGTAGAGGGTATCGAAGTCTCCCAGTACATAGATTCAATTCAAATCACATAATTTGGTTCCCTTTTGTCAGAGTTCATCAAAATTCACATTTATCAAAATTCTGAAGTATGTACACTATAAATCAGTTATTTTCTCACATAATTTAACACCATATAAATTCAAAAACCATAATATATTTTTCATGATACCTGTCCCTACTTGTAATCTTTTAGAAAAATTGAAGCGTATCACGTAATTTGTCAAATGTCTTTGGTACACACAATTCTTAATTGCAATCATAAAGCATAATAGAAAGTTCAAAAATAATAAATAAAATCATCATATGATAAATATTTAAAACAAATAACATATTGAGGATATGTATTACTATCACTGTGCAAATGGCAAGCATTGAAGCTGAGTTTTTACCCCCACATGACTCGTAGTGCCAATGAGGTAATTCAGTCAAGGAACTTATATCATAAATTAAGTGAGTTTTAGAGACCTTCACAACTCTGAAAGAACTCTCAAAATAAGTTTGCTATAAAAATCTAACTTCGCCACATGGACCCCCCTATACAAGTACTTGGGGAAGGCAGAAGGTTTATATTTATACATACATTTATATACACTCATGTTTATGGTAGTCCCTCAATAGCGGGTCAAGGTAGGGGTGCGAACTCCTTGCACGCATAGAGCCCCATTTGACCTACATCTCTCTCTCTCTCTCCACTCAAACCTATGCGAACACACACAAACATGGTTGCATAAATTCAAATCTATACACATATACATAAGTGGGAGAGGTAGAGAGAGAGCTCACCACACGTAGAAAGAAGATTTTTAGCTGCTCAGATCTACTAGTAGCAAGAGGGCATTGCACAAACAAGCAGCTGAGTGGTAGGGTTGGCTTGTAGCCAAGTGGGTAGATTTGTTGCGGTCCAACTGGACAAATCTAACGGTGACTGCTTGGCAAGGTGAAGGTTAGGCGGCGGATCTAAGCACTAGGAGGGTAGATTGATGGTAGCAGAGGCTAGCGGTGTGGTGGGTGGCTTGTAGCTAGGTCGGCTTGCGACTGAGTCAGTCGCGGCTATGGCAGGATAAAGAGGAAGGAAGAAATGGAAGAGAAGGGAAAAGGGAGAAAGAGAGAGAAAGAGAGACTGGGATGGAGGAGGTGATGGGTGGTTGAGGTGCATCCAGTGGCACAGTTTGGCAGCATGCGGCTGAGGGGGAGGAGGAGAAAGAAAGAGTGAGAGGAAGAGAGAGAAAGAAGGGAAAAGAAAGGAAAGGGTGTTCAAGGGATGAGGGTTCTCGAACCCTTTCTCTGTTTTTTTTTTTTTTAATACTTACAGGGTGTTACAAAGCCATTGCCCTTGTCACACTTTTTCAATTTTTTAAGTTAAATTGTCATTAAAAACTTTAAGTAAAATTTGGAAATCCATCTAATTGAGTTGAAGGTTCTTTAACTCAAAATGAGTTATGATATTTATTTTATTATATAAATAAAAAAGAAAGTTATGTAATTAATGAAACATGTTCGAGCATGTTTCCAACAAATGTTAGATGAAATCCGTTCGACCATACTTTCCATAAATGTTAAAACTCAATCATGTTTTGATGATTGGACAAAGGCGATGTATAGATAACAAGAATTTATTATCAAGTCAAATCAACAAGAGGATGAAGGAACAAGAACTAAAACAGAGATAGTGAAGATTAAAATGAAAGATAAAGGGTTACACTAATTAAAGCAAGACAACTATGTGAATTTTGATTCCTCTAAACTCTAATATGACACATAAGTAGCTTAATTGATACACAGTTAAGTTCAAATCCTTTATTAATTATTTTTTCTGTGTTTAGCATTTGAAATATATTTATAATATTTGAAAAATATTTAATGACCCAAAAAATTTTATAACTTAATATCTAATTTTTTTAAGGTAAAATTAAACCAAAACTGAACTGTATTGAGATCGAAATGCAGATGAACCAGAACCAAAGTTGGAACCTAGCTGGAACTAAGAGTGGTTGGCCTAAAATGGGAACTATGACAAACTAAAATTGTGAATTGAACTGAAACTATGAAGGCCTAGAACTGGAACCGAAACTGGACTGGCCTTCAAGGTTTTATTCCTAGTCTATATTTTTCCAAGATTGGAACTGGTGGTTCATTTCCGAACGAGGTTGGTCCATGAACCATGAACAAGCCTAGGCTAAAGAAGGGCTATTGGGCTTTCTTGCCCAAATAAATCTTTCTGCATGTGAGCATTGTCTTGTTGAAGAAGTTAGTAGGAAGCCTTTTAATAAGGTGTAAAAGGTTTACTTTAATTTTAGAATGCATTGACTCTGACTTTGTGGGTTTATGACTGTAAAGGGCTCATGTTGTGACTTACTTCATAATATTCATAGACAATTGCTCACGCTACTACTTAGTGTATTGGTCAACTCACCATTTTGAACTTTTGGATTATTTCAAATGCTTTTTTACTTGAGGTTGAGAATAAAAAACAATAGAGCATGAAGGTTCTCCATGCTGATAGGAGTCGAGAATATCTATTTGATTAGTTTACATAATTCTATGAGAAAAGGGAATACCTGATAGTTAACAATACCTTGAGCTTTGCAACAAAATAGTGTTGTAGAAATGAGAATCTTAACCTGTTAGAGATAGTTAAATTGATGATGGCTTAGGCCAACTTCCTAATAAAGTTTTGGAGGGATCCCTTATGATTGCAGTAGATATCCTTAATTGAGTACCTTCCAAGTCAGTCCCCACTACTTTATATGAGTTATGAAATGATGTTATGTTAATTGTGAAATGCTTACATTTTTGGGGATGTGAAGATGTGTTCACCATTCTTTTTATAAGTTGGAAAGTTAGACCCTAGAGTTAATAAATGTTTTTTTATTCGTGACACTTAAAGGGTTATGTGATGTATGGTGAAAATCCTTGTGATGGACTAATTGAGGTAGAGTCACAAAATGTTGATTTTCTAAAATATGACTATTCTAGTATTGGTGAAATTGAATAAAGGCTTGAGCTCTATGAGTTAGAGGAATCTCAAGATAGTGCTTCCCAAATAGAATTGGATCCACAATCTACTCCATAAATTGTTAAGGTTTGTGGGAGCATATAACCAATTCCAGAAACTATTAAGTCAATAAGAGCACACAACATGATTCAAAATTGTGTAAAAGTCAGCATAGATATCTTCCTCGAAACGTTTTGAAATAGAAGGTTAGTTCTCAAGTATTTTATGTGAATGTTGATGAGCCTTCTTGTGAAAAAGTGATGATCTCACCTTTATCTAATAAGTAGCTTACAAAAATGAAAGATAATATAAATTCCATGACTAAGAATCATGTGTGGGACTTAGTAGATCTTTTGCCTAGCCAAAAGGTTATTGGTAACAAATAGTCTTGAAAATCAAACAAAAGGCAAATAGATCAATTGACAAGTATAAAACCTGTCTTGCAACGAATGGCTACACTCAAAAGGTGGGTATTGACTATGAAGAAATATTTCTGCTATAATGAGATTTGTTTCTATTCTTCTAATCCTAATTTATGCTCTCGGGACAAAAATCTCGAGAGATCATTCTAAAAAATTCTTAAGTTTGTCTTGTTAAGCTTATAATCCAGTAAAGTTTTGAAACGTCTCCATTAACACTTCAATAGAAAAAGGTTTTATTAAGCAAGGATTAATGTCCTAAAATTGGAAAAGGAAAATAATATATGGTTAAGGTACTATATGCAAGTGTTATTGGTGGTCTAATGTCTACTTTGTTGTATACTTGACTTGACATATGTGTTGTAATCGATACGGTTAGTAGATATCAAAATAATCCTAGACTTAGGCACTAGGTTATGATCAAGAGGATAATAAGATATTTAAGAAAACTGCCAATATGGCTTTGTGTTATCAAAGTAGGAGTTTTAAGTTGTTGGATAAAGTGATGTCATTGATTTGATTAATACTTGTGCTATCAAATTGGTTGAAATGAAGCACATTTTTTATAGGTGATATTTTTGTCGATTTATTACTAAACCTGTTGTTAGAGGTTTAGGTCTGTTATAGATTTCATGCACTTGTACATTTTCTCTATCATTGCAATAACTTAAATGAGTCTTCTAATCTTTGTAATTTGCATAGTAAATAAAAAATTTTGCAACTATCAATGATGAGTTATCACCAGACTTTTAGATTGTCCATTTTACATGGGACATTGCCCTAGCACTTTAGTAGTGAGTGGGATGAGACTTAAATAATCACATGCAGCAAATGGATGATGATCTTCTTATTACATGAGTTGAAATAGGGATTAAATACTAAATTATATGTCATTTTAACTAAGTGCTAAGATGAGATTTAAAAATGTGAAGTATGTAGAGTATTGAAACTCCATGTAACCTGTATACAACGGGACAAGTTAGTCATTTTGTGGAATGACTTGACCATGTTTCATATGGTGTAATATATGGCGTGGTAAAATCTAAGTGGTAGCTCCACCATAGCATACATTTTATATTGTATGTGCTGTAATGCGACTGATAAAGGTGTCATAGAATGGATTCATTCTTCATCATAGTGTGAGCCCTATGGAGTAAAAGTCCAAAATTATACCCTTTGAAACTTGGATCTATGTTAAGAAATTGAGAATTGGGTGTTGCTACTTTAGTGTATCATGCAAGGGTCAGAAGAATTAATGTTGTCTAGTAGAATGTAAATAAGAAAGCAGTCAAAACTTTGTGGATCAACATGAATATTAAAGGGAAAGTCATTTGATTTTACGTTTATGATTTGAAACTCATAAGTCTAGCCGTAGTTACATAAACATTAGTTATGTAGGGTAACCTAAAATTCAAAAGCATGTAGAGATTTTGCATGACTCTAATTAGAGGTGCAAAATCTAATGTGATGAAATTGATTTAGGGTATATTAAGAACTTGACTGATGTTATGTTAATTAGATGGTGACTTAATGTAACAGTCGTTATTGGTACCTTTCTCATTTGGTTGCACATTCTAATTTCCCAGTATGACAGGAAAACTAAATATTTTGAAATTAAGAGTAGTGATGATTAATGTGTACGATTGGGAGATGTAGATTTATGTCACATGGCGTCGACATAGGTATTCACATGGAATAATTTTCATGATTAATATTTGTTATCAATCATTAATTATTCTAATATTATATAATTATTTCCTCTCATTAGTTGAGATAAATATTAGTTGAGATAAACTGAAGATAAAAATCTCACTAGTTGAGATAAATATCTATTGAGAAAAATATCTTCTTAGTTGAGATAAGAGATAAACTTTTTCTCTTGAGGGTTCTCATTACACCATTAGAAAAAATGAATTTAGACATATCATTAGTCACTAAATGCAAAAGGCCACTGTCACTAAACAAATCAATGACCACATTTGTGACTGATTTGGTCTGTCATGTCCACGACCAAGTCGGGCATGTGATTGAGGTGTGTTTGTAACTAAACTGCATAGAGCTCTACCTATAATTGAATGAAACTCTGCTTGTAACTAAATGAAATTCTACTTATAACTGAACAGAGCTTTGTTTGTAACAAGACAAATGTCATGTCCAGCATTCACATACCTCATAGGCATGCATAAATTCATATGCATCATATTAGTAGACATAAGTGAGCATTAATATCAAATAGAATTAGCAAGAATTATCCTCAAATTTTTATTTATGAGATAAAACTAGATGAAAATCTTAAATTTAAAATTTTGTTAAGAATTTTAATAAAAATTTGGGAGGAGAATTTTTAAACATAAACACCCTAGAGAGCATTTTAGATTAGAGATCTAAGTAATAAATTAGGGAGTTAACTAAAAAATATAATAATAATAATAATAATAATAAATAAAACTGAATTAAGTAAAGGAGTTAGACAAGACTATTAAAAAGAAGAGAAGAAAATTCTAGAATTTGAAAGAAAAAAGGAGTACATAAGTGCAATTAGTCAAGACTTGAGCCTTATATATATATGTATAGACAAAATTGTAATTAAATGGTGCCATTAATTAGTCAAGGTTGTGTACTCTAAAAGCAAGAATAAGAGAAGAAAGGAAAAAGGGCCACGGGAGTGGAGAGGAGAGAGAAAGGCATGATCACTCCAGAATTTTTTTGAAATTCTTAAATATTTTGCTTATTTCTCAATTTTTTTGTCTCCTATTGCCTTGATATCCATTTGCATGGTTGATTTGTTTTGAAAAAGCTGGAAATTTGATTATATTTCTGGATTGGAGCTGAGACCCTCAAGAAGAAAGAGAATGGGTTGAATTTGTTCTAAGGAGCCTTAGTTTAACACAATAATGCTATCCAAAAAAAAAAAAAAATTCTGAAAATTCTATGGATAAATGGTGATATATATTGCTATAGTTCTATGCTAGAAACCAGAGGAAAGGATGGAAGGTTAGATTTGAGTAGGGAAAGGAAGAAATTATAAAGAAAAATAGAAAACTAGCTTAATTAGAAGAACCACTTGGAGAGTTGACAGAAATGAGCAGCAAACATGGAACATAAAATTTTTTTTTCTAGTGACCAAACCCGTATAGGTTGAACTCCTAGGGCTTGAATGGTCTAAAATCTAGTCAAGTGTATGGTTGGAATGCTAGTAGAGATGACTTGAGAAGGGAGTACAAAAGGAGACATAAATTTAGCGTAGATCACTCAAAGACCTAGTGACAAAGCTGTGCTAATGTGTTGTACTTTTGACAAAAAATTTCCAATAGCATGTCCTGAGGTGGGAGAAATTCTAGGGATTTGGATGAATCTAAAAGCTAGCCAAATGAAGGGTTAAGTGTAGGTTGTAACCCCTTTGAAGGGAGGAAACAAAAGAGGCACGAAATTAAACTTAGATTGTTGAACTTAGTTAATAAAACAATAAAAGATGGGCAGGAATTTTGACAGTCAAAAAAAAAAATTATAGCACCTAAACTAGTTTGGTCAAGCCCCTTAGAAGGCAAGATTTTAGCCCTAAACCGACGTAATAAGGTGTCAATGATGTCTTACATAGATTTAAGAGCTTAGGATAGTCAAGAAAGCACTTGATTCTAGAGGCTATAAGGAGAAAATTTATGAAATTAGACGCTTATAACATTTTGCAATGCATTTGCATCTTACATGCATTATATTTCACTCATGTACATCTTCTCCACTCGTAGGAGAGAGAGATCTAGCCGAGCTTGATGTTAGCC
>CAJVSB020000733.1:0-25526 GCA_911865555.2 Thlaspi arvense
TTGTGGTCATATTATGGATCATGAAAAGTCGAGTGTTGAATTTGGTTCTACTTTTTTCTGTAACTGATTCCTAATTAATAGATTAATGGTTCAAAGGATGTGGGATTAAATATACAGGGCCCAGTGAAAGAGCAAAAATGGATCTATATTTTTGAGAAAATAATTTTCTAGACAGGGTCTGTCAAGAAAAGTTGATCGCGGCTGAGGCGTGATCAAATCAAAGTACAGTTGAGAAACGAACAGAGAAACGAGGAGAAGAGGCTGGGTGCGTGAAACCAAAATGACACAAATATCCCTAGACCCAAGCTCATCCAGCCACAAGAGGGAGGATTGACGAGGTTATTTTGTCATCTCCAGGCGGTGGCATTCGGCACGGCGAGTCGGAACGACGCCGTTTCTCCGCCGGCACTTGAAACATTTGTCATTCAATCAGCTGAGTCACGATTCACACGCTGAAAGCCAGAGGATTCAGAAGACAAACCTGTGAACTGTGTCGGATAGGAGACGTCGCCGGCGAGGAGAAGACCGGCGTCTGGAGACCAGGAGAGGGGCTATGCTGCAGGGCGAACCGGAAAGGGCTCATGGGGCTCGAACAGAACTGCTTTTCATAGGAAGCAAAGCCTTCACTTTCCCTCTCTAAACTCAGTCTCTTCGAGTCATCGGACCTGCTACTGCTTGAGGTCTCTGTGTCCAAAGACTTGTCTTCGTTGCTCTCCGACCAAACAGTGCTGTTGCGCCGACTGTTACTGCAAGAACAAGAGAAACCCGTCTCGATAGCTCTTTTTTCCTCAGCTCCCACCAAATTTTCCTGCATCTTTTCGGTCTTTGGCGCCGATTTTCCCGCAATTTCGCACTTTCGGGTCTGGTTTTTTACTGCTCAGTCTCTTTAGAATGGAACCGAACAACCCGAATCGCACGTTTTTCGCCTGGGTTCTCTCTTTTGAAGGCTTCTGAATCCTCATCGCAGCTTCTAGAAGCATAGCAGCTGTTCTGGCAGGGATGTGAAGAAGTACGGTATTCGGGCTTATACAGGGGCTCTTCGCCGTCACCGGCGAGGGGAAAATCGAAGAAAGGCGACTTCCTGACGTCGGAGAGTCGACGAAAGAGAAGAAACACGCCTGTTTGCAGAGACTACGCTTGGAGGTCGAAGATTCAACAATAGGCTTGCGTTTTTCTGGGTTGAATCGAGTTTTGGGCACGGTTTGCTCAGCTGAGACCTTCTATCCGCAATGTAGTCCTTGAGAAGGAAGGGCTCTTGGTCCTCCTTCAACAGCTCGTGCAGATGCTTATTAGCCATCATCACAAGCTTCGGTTACAGAGAGAAGATAGGGGAGGTCAAAGTATAGCTTTTCTCAGATGGGCGTGTTTTGAAGTTGAAGAGGTTTCAACTTTGAACTTGAAGTGGGGTTGGAAAGGAGTGGACCGAGGGAGGTGGAGCTGGATACAAATAGTGGCTAGAGAGAGGAAGTGGTACAGAGAGAGCGAGTGAGAGAGAGGAGAGGTAGGAAGGAATGAGGAGAGTTCCTGATTCAAATCTGGGATTGAGTAAATCGAGGCACGGTGGTGATAAACTAATTATTCGTGGAGAATACAAAATACCAACCATGGGGGGAAAATCGCTGCAAGTGTATAGCTGGTGTTTAAGACTGTATAGTTACGAGGGGATATTGTCTATCTGGAAGAGAGAGAGTAATGAATTGAAGACTACAGTAGTGGTCTCTGCAAAAACGTACTACAAACTTTGTCACTTTTTTTTATTTTACCCATTTTTATCAATTCAAAAGCATTTTAATTGCCTGCAACTGCAAGCAAAGGAACCAGGATAAGCCACAGACTCAGAGGTTAAGCGAGACCTGCGGTGCTTTGCTGCACCCAACTGAGCAGATGAGGTTTCAGAATCTTACCAGTTCCAGCCCTACTTTATTTTACCTTTTCTTTGTTTCCTTTAATTTTCACTCGATCTGGTGAAATAACCCTACTGTAGTCAATGGAATTTTTACAGGTTCATTATTTTTAATTTTTTTCGATTAATTACCTTTTTTAACTTATAATTTCAAATAATATTTACAAAATTTATGGTATTTAGATTCCAATATTGTTATTCTACATATATAAAGTAATCAAAGTCTAGCACCAAAAATTAAATTAATGTAATCAAAAGTTTTGGATTTTTATATTTTGATTCTTTTCTTATGTAACCACCGTTGAATTAATTTTTAAAATTGATTCTAATATTATTTATTGTAAAATTATTATTATTTTTTTAAAAAAAATATCTATTAAAATATATAACACCATCACTTATAAATTAATCTCTCACCAAATTTTTTAAAAAAATAATTTTAAAAGAATTTAATAATACATGTAAATTATTGTTTGTAAAACGACTTAGAATCTTATTTCATAAGTTATTTTTTATAAAATTATTGAGTTATCTTATGTTTTTTTCTTCAAATTAAAAAAGTTTCACCAATTTTATTAAGACTATAACATTTTCTTTCAACTTGAAGCCTACTTAGAAAAAATTGTAAAAAAAGAAACTATTAAATCATAAATTTTAAAGTTTATAATTACTAAAACTATCAATTTATCAAATATTTTACAAATATGAAATTTTCAAATTTTAAAATTCAGATTTTTTAAACTACAAAACACCGATAAGGGATGATCAACAGAAGGAATATTAGATTAACCAATTGTAATTAATTAGTTGAAAGAACAAATTTAACCTTGGGAGCAAAGCAAATGGACTTAAATCAACCTACCCATTTTTTATCTCTTGCACTTGCACATTAGATATTTTTCAATATTTTATTCCCATTTTTTCGTGTAAATTGAAAGGTGATTTTAAATTAAAAAAATATTCTACGTAAATTTATTATTTTTCTTTGCATTTTGCTTTAGCTTCCTGGAAAAGAGAAACCTTCGACGACTAAAGAAAATTAGTTCATTTAGAGGGTGCCTAAGGGATGTTGAATAAGACAAAAGTTTGTCCTCTTTTGCAAATTACGCACAAAATAGAAGCACTTCAATTCCAGAATAGTACAAAAACTCCTAGAAGGCACATGTGTTAAACAAACAAAATCTAATTAGAAAGCCTTTCTAATAAGTCCATCTACTCCAATACTGTGAAGAAAAGGACGCAACTGGAAAAAAAGTACTAAATAAAAAATAAAATTTTTAACCAAATGGCAAAAAAAGACAGCAGCATAAAAATGTGCCGGGAATATGGCAATATTGATTGTCGTTGCTTCGATCATTTTATCCCGCCGTATCATTAATGTGTAATACTATCACTTAAAACTTAATCCCCTTTTTTAATATATCTAATATAGGATTTCTGACTACCTCGTCCACTCTTTTTCGTTGAAGTGGAGTCCATAAACCTCCATCATCCTATCTATTTCTCTTAATTTGAGAGATATACTATTATTAGATTATCTATCATAATCGATTTTAATACTATTTATTATAAGATTATTATTCTCTCTCTAAAAAAATATATGTTAAAAGAGAAATGATCAATTGACACATAGTGTAAGTGCAAGATACTTACACCACATCTCACACCGTTGATTTAATCAAAATTAACGGATGACATTAATTTCATTTGTTGAAAATTAATTTCAATTAATATCATCCGTTAATTTTGACAAAATCAATAATATGATATGTAGTGTAAGTGCCTTACATTTACATTAGGTGTTAATTGATTCTTTTTCATGTTAAATTATATAACATTACTTCGTATAACTCAATCTATCTCTTTTATCTTATCTTGTACAGGGGTGCGTGAAAAATCATGTATCATTAAGACTCCTAAGCCAATTGTAAAAATTTGGTCCATTCAAAAAACTTCTAATACAAGAAAATTATTATTTCACTTGGCTTTCTTTCTTTTTTTATTTATTTACTAAATTGAAAAAATTATTTCATAATAAATAAAGTAGATAATAATTGTTTATATGGGAATGTTAACTGCTCGTTAAAATTTGAAATCTTTTTATTATTTTTATCATTTTTTTTCTTCTAATTTTTTCTCATATAATTTTCTTTAAAAGAATTTGTCTTAAAGTTCTCCACCCATCAATATCTTGTTATTTATTTCATAACGCAATAATTTAAAAATATTTAAAATAATAATAACTAATTTTTATAGACAAGCTATCTTTCTTAAAATTATCATTATTAAATATCAACCAATTACCCTTCATTAATTGCTCCTCTTGGCAAAACCAACTACATTCCTTGGAAATAAAATTATATTTATAAAATTAAATAATAACTAACTTTCTCAGAGGACGCCCAGAACCGTAGACGGACCACTGTGAAATTCCAAAAACATCCTTCGGCAAACGGGAACTACTGACACCCGTCGCGTCATTATGCCAGTTGAATTATTAGTTTATTTAACGGGGTCACCGCAAATAATAAAACACGTAAATTCGTTGACGGTTTTGCCGAGTGGCACGAGTTTTTGAAGAAATCGCGAGTGCAGTGGCGGGCACTAGAGTCGAAAAGCCAGAGAAAGACGACAAAATAGCGGGGGTGGCGCGTGGGGACTAGTTCACAGATCTTGACGCGATGTTTGACGTCCAGCTCGGCCGTCGATTTTTCCTTAAATAAAAAAAATTGGCTTTGGGATGGAAATTAGCCGTCGATCTTCGTCATCGTTGCCCACCCCCTCCCCTTCCCTCTACCTGTTATTGTCCACGAGGCGCACGTATACATGCTCTCTGAAACGGAGCGTCCGATCCGGGTCGTACCCACTTTACCTGTCCGGTCTACTCCAACTTTAAGTCACACCTTCTTTTTTATTATTAATAAAAAATTATAAACAAATTCATGCAAAATAATTTGTAAAATTTAACCAAAAAAAGACCAAATATTAGAGAATAATTTATAAAATTTATTTTAAATTAAAAAATTGACATTTTATACTTTAAAACTTTTTAATCATTTGTCTTATTAGGTTAAAAGTGTCAATTTTTTAATTTTAAAAGTGCATTTTATAAATCACTTGTCATTAAAATATAAATCATATAAATTTTTTTATATATATAAATTTTCATCATAAAATCAAGTTTTAGAACACGATTTTCGGACAGAACAAATTTTAAAATAAATAATTTAAAAAATCATAATTTAGTAAATAAAAAAGCCTCATATAATATATAGGACTAAATTCTAGATTCTTCTTTTCTGATTTATATCAATTTAGCATTCAGAATTAATCTCATTTTATAATTATTTTCTTATGCCTAACTATTTAATTTTATTTTACAATAAATTCTTTTTTGCAATTTTCCAAATTTTAATAATATAGAAATGCTTAAAATTTCGTCTTTTGTTCTCCTAAAATTTGTTTCTATTTTTTTAAAATTAGTAATTTCTTTGTTTTCTAAAAAAATCCATTGAAATTTTTTTAAAAAATAAAAAATAAAAAATGAGGACCGTCCATTCTACCAAGGCCTGTCTAGCGATCAATTCTACTTTCTCCTACCGCACTCTAATTACAATATTGTTTTGATTTTGAGCAAGGAAATATTATTGTTAATTTATTATCTTATCTCTTCACTCATCTTATTTTTTTAATATTTAACAAGGGATAATTATCCACCACAATTAAATTTTATTTGTTATGCACTAAAAATACATTATTAGAATTGTGCACTTGATATTTTGCTTCCACTAAATTCATTGGTAGAAAATAAATAGTGAAAAATTTATGATATTTATTTGCATTTTCAGAATTCAAAAGATTATACAATATTGGGTTCAAAATAATTTTGAATTCCAGAACTTTTTTATTATAAAAGAAAGAATTTTTAAATTTTTGTAGTGTTTGACTAATTTAAAAAAAAAGAGTTAATATTTTTGGTTTAAAAAACTAAAGTCCTATTTTAAATGTGGAAAAAATAAAAAAAATAAAACAGATCAAGAAATTACTAAAAATAAAATCTCAATAAATTAACTTATTTTGTTGACTTTTTATATGAAATGAATAGAGAACAATTTGTAAAAATAAAAATAATTAATGTTATTTTAATGTAGAACCAACAACACAATAATCACTAACTTTCTAAAGTTTTTTTTATTTTGTGGAAGTGCATAAATTTGAATTTAAATAAATTATGAATTTAAACTTTTTCAGAACCCTCAAATGGAATTTTTAAAATTTAATTCTAATTTCTTCTTAAATAATTAAATTTTTTTAAAAAAATTCATACTAAATAATTATATTTAAATTTCTCAAGGCAAACTACCGACAAAGAAGAAATTATATAAATATTTTTGTTTTATCTTTCCAACAATAACTGTTAATTATTTGTTTATATGTGCAGAAAGAAACTGCAGAGAGATTGAACTGCCACCGTGACTTTGAAAAGATGGGAGCAATCTGGGATTTTTACAGCTGGGATTTTTACCGCCCACCCCTCCTCCTCTTTTTTTACCTGAAACGGGAAACCTACTCGTGAGAATGTTGGGACATACTGCCGAGAAAGTGGGTCCCAGTTGGGGTAAAAACTAATTAACATCCTCCGATTCAGTTCAAAAAAATAAAGAAACCCTCTGATTGTCTCTTTCCCAAGTTGATGCCCATGTACATAAACACAGAAATGAAATCATTCAGATGCAGACGAAAGCCCTCCTCCTCGATGTCCATGTAAAGAAGCAATGGAGAGGAATCCTAAGCCACCTTTCTCCCAGCTTTTCTGTGGAATGCTTTCAAGCGTGTCTTACACCAAAAGAGCTTTTAGTCTTTTTATAAGTCAGAATTGGTTTTAAAATCCAACAGATAAAATTATTTTCTTTTTATATTTTCTGGGTTTTGATTTGACTTCTTCAAATTGAAGAATCGACCTGACGAAGGTTATGAATTTCAATTGGATTTTCAAACTTGTTTTTTAAAATATAATTGAAAAATATTTCTGGGTTTTATTATAAATGAACAAATTCTGAATTTTTATGACTTTGGTTTAGTCTAAAAAATTGGGCATCATTTTTTATATACGTATAAAAAATAAAAAATAATTATTTTTGATTGTTTCTCTCTTTTTCACTTTATTTTTCATTTGAATATTGAAAGAAAATTTCCACTTCAACTTCCAATATAATATCAGTAAAAGTTTTAAATTACTTAAGTTGTGTTTGACAACATTTAAGTTTTTTATTTAATATTTACAAAATCTATTGAATGTCATGCTCTCACATTACAAACATACATACTATGTTTTTCTCATTATTGAAATGACTAGTAAAATCACCCGATATATATATATATATATATATATATCAAGTTAGAAATTCTAATATTAGAGATTCTTCCTTTCAAAACTCAATTTTTGTGTGTGTATTGTAAGAAGAAATAACAAGAGAAAAAGTATACCTCTTAAACTAGTTTATATTTATCTCAAACAATCAATTGAGATATAATTTAATTATATGATTTTAGGAATAATTAGAAATTAATAACAAATATTTATTGTATGATTATTTTCGTGTGTGTATTTATATGAATGCCAGACTTAGCATAAATTAACAATTATAAATATTATTTTACAACGTAGCATAAATGAACAGCTGTAAATATTATTTTATAATATAGCATAAATTAACAGCTATAAATATTATTTTATTAAAAAATATAAATAAAGAATTTATAAATTTTAACACGTGTCAAAATTATAAACTACGTAGAAACAGTTTAGAAAACAAAAAGCCAACTAAGCTTAATCAATGGCTGTGTCTTTTTAGGGGAAAATTTTCTTAGAAAAGATTTATATTTTAATTATTTTTTCAAAAAAAAAAGAGAGAAAAAGAAGATAACAAATAGATAGACCCATTAATCTGACCTAGTTTATTTTATTCTTTCTGCTAATTACTGGGAAAGTGTGTGCATGCGGTACTTTTTAAACGACAACAACGATAAAGGACAAAAGGAAGCTAATTTTGTTTTTAAAAATTGTTATACTTTTTTTTCTGTAAATTAAGCTTAAAATTATGTTAATAATTTAAATAAATTAATGCTGATTTAATCTTGTAAAAAGTTGCATAGTTCCTTTTAAGGACACATGAAGACAAGGACACTGTCCTCTAGAAGGGTAAGAAACAGTAACCTACTCTAATTCAGGATAAAGAAGTTCAATACCTTGCAATGTTTGGAGATTATTTTTATTATAAATAAAAAATAAAAAAATTTGAATTTAGGTTTTCTTTTAAAAATTAATTATAAAATTCTAAAAATTCCAAAAAAAACCTTCAAAAAATTATACTATTCATCTACATAAATATTTATTATTTATCATTTATTCCAAAATTATTAGATTTTTCTAGTAAACTTTTGCTTTGAGAGTTATGCCCATCTTTATTTTTCTTCACTTTTGAAAAAAGCCAAAGAAATTCGCAGCTTTAAAACATTACAAAAAGCAAAAGTGCTTTATGTTGACTTTCAAAAAAAGTCAGCGACAAGGAGGATCGGGATCTATTCATCCTTTCCCTTTAATTATTTTTGCTATCAAAAAAATATCAGGAGACAAGTGTTCATTTAATTATTTACCTTTTCTTTTTTTTCAAATAAAAATTTTATGTAATTAATAAAAAGAAATATAAATAGACAATAATCCAAATTGTAGTGTCTATTTGGCATGAAAATGAATTTGGACCATCGATTGGGCTCAGATTTTTCAAATAAAAATAAAAATATATCTTAATTATTTATTCAGAGACGAGTGTTGCAAAGTTAATTTTGCTGGAATATCGTAAGAAAATAGAGAGAAATTCAAAATTAAAACTTCCAGTTCAAAAATTTAGTTGTAGTACGAAAAAAGACGTTGATTTAACAACGAAGTAAGTACAGGGAGGATGTGTTGGGAATGACATTATTACAATTTACTCCACCAAAATTAATTACATGAGAATATTGACACCCATTAAAGTCACATGACGGTCGTGGGTTCCATGCAAGGAGGTGTTCGATATAAATGTCATTTAGGAGTGGCGCGGCGGGTATGAACTTGACTTGACGTGAACGAGAGGTAAAAAAATTAAATTAAACCTTTTTATTTTTATTTCAAATTGTACGGTTTGATTTAGTTAAATACAAGTGAGGTTGATAGACAGATTGGTGGGTTGTCACATAAAAAAAAAATTAATAAAATATAATTAGAAAAAATTAATCTAATAAAAATTAATATAATTTTGTAATACTTAAATTTTAATAATTAAATTAATACAAAAATAAGACTTTTTCGTTACAAAGTAAAACAAAATTAAAAGAAATAGAAAGTAAACTCCATGTGATCACTTCCAATTAATATCTTTAATAAAATAAAAAAATAATTATTGTTGTTAAATTCAAATCAAACAAAGCATTAACTAAGTCCAATAAATTATTATATAAAATAAAAAAATAAAAAATGTTTAATTACACGTGTTTAAATATATTTATGTGATCACTTCTAATATAAAAAAAAATATTTAAGATATTCAAAATAAATATATTATTACTACAACATATTTCCAATAAAGGAATAAACATATTATTTATTATACCTATTTTTGATTTATTATATTCATATTTTAAGTAGAATGAGAAAATTTTTCTTATTTTGAAAATTTTTAAATTATGATTTTATTTCTTTTAATACTAAGTATTTTCTCTTAATAGAAGTTATATTTCCTAACTCTGAGTACTTTGATAAATGAGCTAATAGATAAGAAAAATTAGGATTAATAGAGAATAAATGATAGTAATAAATAAAATAAATAATAAAATATATGTCATATTAGCGAGCAGGTCAGGTGACGGCAAGTTTTTAAAATTTTAAACCGTTATTCAACCGCATAGTGGATAGGTTGTAAAATTATCAATTGTTAAGAGAAAAATATTATATTAAATTGGCGGGTTGCGGGTGGGTTACGACGGGTCGTACTTGTTAGGCGGGTTTATGTTCACCCTTAATGTCAATCACGTGTGTTAGCCTCAAGATTTCATATTTATTTTGATAATGACAAAACAAATTAAAATTATTATGTATATTTATATAATGAATAATATGGACAATTTATAATATTAAGTTTATTGTTTAACTACATACATTACATGTACTAAATTGTGAAACTGTCAAATTAGATATGTATGTAGTAAATTAATTATATCTTACTATAGAAAAGTCAAAAATTATAAAGTCAATTTTATATGAAACTACACTCAAATATCTTTATTTTGATATATAATTCATCATATATATTCTTTTGTATTAAAGCAGTTTATTATATCAATCTCATATATTATTTTCTGAAAAAGTCATTCTTAAAATCTGCACGATATTTGTTTTAATTAGTAAAATATAATTTATAATATAAATAAATTCTGAATTAATTTTATTTATAAAGTAGACGTGTTAAGCTTTAAATGCATATATTATTTGCACGTTTTACACTAATAGTTTGATAGATATAAGTTTTCAAAGTGAGTCATTCTACTGAGTTGCACTGTCAGCAGACAAAATGAGTATACTATAGTATTTTTACAATATCTCAAAATATAAAAGTCAAATTCACACGAATCCAAATTTGAATGAAAGTAGACGTTATAAGCTTTTCAAATATATATAATTTGTTATTTTTGAATACAAATTCAAATTTCTAGACAATTTTGAATTTGGCCAACAACTTTTGACAAAAGCAATTTTACAGTCTAGCATGTCATTGAAGATTTGATGATTTCTCTCAAACGGTGCACGATAATTGAATAATTCTTTTTGCATTTGAAAATAGACTCAATGAGAAGTATTCAAGAATATTTTAAGATTTTTTGAAAGTTCAGAGCCATTTTATTTGAATTTTTGAATCGAGCCAATGTGCAGTTACTGTTGAGAAATAATTTTGTCTTCCACAAAGACCAACGTCTCCTTGGTGTTTTTGCTTATAAAAGGAGTATGGATTGAAGGGAGAAGAACACAATAACAAGCTCTCAAAGCCTCTTCAATCTCTCTCTAATTCTTTGTGCTATATTGTTTATTACTAGATCAAATAGTGCATAGAGGAAATTGTTTTATTCATGAGAGTGCCTATTTGAAGTGAGATCATTTTGTACATGAGTGGTAGCTAATCCTACTTAAGAGAAATTGCTACATTTCTACTTCATCTTCATTTCTACTTGTATTGGTGTTTGAAGCTCACCGAATCAAAGGTTTTGTAATCAGGATTTCTTGCCTCCGCCAAGTGCAAGGGATTTTGTTTGTATTCGGGATTTCTTACCTCCGTCAAGTGCAAGAGACTTAGTGGAACCTCGGCTAGTTGGAGCTCGAGGAGTGGACGTAGACTTGGGTAACAAGTCAAACCACTATAAAAGAGTTTGCATCTCTTATCCCTACTCTCTTAACTTTACTTGAAATTGTTTTATATTTATTATTGGGTGAATTGTATTAGTTTATTTGATTCAATATTTTTATTGTTTTTAATTTTTTTTTACACACTTAGCTTCCGCGATAAAAACCCAATTCACCCCCCTCTTGGGTTGCCTTTTGGGACAACAACGCGATGTATTCATGATTGGTATTAAAATTAGTATATAACTCAATCTAGTAAATTTAACTATCATTTAATATTTTTATAATGACTCAAAATTATTAATCTTAGTAATTTGTTGATTTTAAACTATTAAGCAAAAATGCTTAATTTTAAGTTATTTAAAAGTAGTCTCTAATTTCTTATATATCATATCATATTACTTTAAAAAATTGATGTGGAATAGAATGTTAAAATCTCTTCTATTTAAACACTTGACGTTCTTATTACGTCAGAAATCCGTATTTGTATCCAAATAAAATAAGTTTAAAATTGTTTTACTTTGATGATATTTTGTCACAACTCAGGTGCTAGATCTATGATCGGTGTTAAGGTTAAAATGGAATCCAATATCGTAAATCTAACTATGATACAGTATTTCTGTAATAACTTAACAACTACTTATCTTAGCAACTTTTTGAGTTTAAATCAGTGACCTATAGTGCTGAACACCAAACTGTTCAATATTAGTCTCTAGTCTGTTATATATTATATCATATTACTCTCAGAAATCAATGCAGAATGAAATGTCACAATAAATAAATTTTAAATTTGGATTTTTTAGGATAAAAAATTATTTTAACCCTTAAATTTTTTTCTTTGTCTAATTTACCACCTTAAACTATTAATTGTATCATTTACTCTCTTAAATTAACATTGTTAAACTAACCATTAAAATTTTAAAAATTTATCTTAATATGTTATGATTGATAATAAATATTAATAAATTTATTTAATTTTAGATATCAAATTAAAGCACAAATAAATTTTACAAAATTAATTTAGACTATTAATGTAATTTAACTAAATAAAAAGTTACTAACTGTGAATAAATAAGTTAAATTTAATAAAAATATTCAAGTACCCAATTTGAAACTAAACCATTAAACTAAATCAAACAAGTTTGCATTTTCAATTTGCTTAATAATGGCATCAAAAAATTAAGAGCAAAAATTATTTTTATAAAATAGTCTAAATCAATTTTGTAAAATTAAAGGCAATTTTTTATTTAGTTTAGTGGCACAAACAATTCTATTAATTTTGTCAAATTTAGCCATGTTTTAATTTAATATTTAAAATTAAATACATTTAATAATATTTAGTAATTATAACATATTAAATTAAATCTTTTAAAATTTAACAACTATTCTAGTAGTAATATTTTAAAAAAATTAATATTTAAAACTTGAGAATCTAGAAGATAAATATAATGATAACATAATGGTGTTAATTTTAATGGGGAAATATTACAATAAATAGTCTAGGGGTAAATAAGATAAAGAATAAAGTTTAATGGGACAAACTGATTTTTACCTTTTGATAAAAAAAAAAAGGTTTAGAAAAAATTTAATTTAGAGTTTTAGAATAAAATTTTAAATTTTAGTTATTAGAATTCAAAAAATACCAAACATTCTGAGAAACTTCGGAATTAAATATTTGAAATTTTATGCACACCAATTTTTCAAAATTTAAAACTCAAGAATCCAAGTATTAAATACCTATAATTGACTGCTACTTGCAAAACAATTTGGATACAAATCCTCTCGAATTGGCACTGTATAATTTGTCAAGGTACAAGTCTTCCATTTGGAGCTGGAATTGGAGCAAATCTGAATTGGTTATTGGTTTGATGGATGATTTAATATCATTTTAATTCTTAATTTGATGTGATAATTTAAAATTGTATATTATAAATTCAATAATTTAAATCAATCAAAATAAAAAATAAAAATGAAATGGAGAGAATCTTGAACCAAGAAGAAGAAGAAGAAGAAGAAGAAGAAGAAGATCGTCTCACACAGTAAAACTAAAGATACAAAAGGATCCAATGCATGGAAGAGATGTAATTAAGCAGTGGTAGAGTTGACTGATCCTAAGATTTGAGAAGGCATGTGCCCATGAGTTTGCAATATTATTATTATTATTATTAAGTCTAAGTTTGGTGGAAAGAGACAATTTAAATGTCAAAATTTTAATTTCTAAATAAATTTTATTTAAATTAAAATCTCAAACAACTTAAATCTTTATAACAATTGAATTTGAATTTAAATATAATCTGGTCATTTAAAAACTCTGACAAATTTGATAAAATGAAAATAGAGAAACTTGAAATGGGATTTGACCATTTTAAATTAAAACTTTTTGGACTGCATGTTAGCCTTCTAGCTCAAGTCCTTTCTCTTGTAGGGTGAATTTCAATTTATAATAAATACTAATTTAACAAAGTCTAACCCTAATTGAAGCACCTTGGTCAACTTGAATATTCTATTGAATGATATTGTATTTGTAGGGACATATTAGAAACCAGAGGGTTTTATTTTCAAACAACTAAGTACAAACCTACAATGCACTTGTCTGGCTCTTAATCTCTACCAAGAAAGAATCTTAGGAAATGATGTCAACTTCAACACTTTTCAATAGGAATCAACACCACACATTGGGGATGGCAATCTCCTAGGCCTTGCTAGCTTGCACCTATTGGGAATCTAGCCAGAAGCTACTACATCCAATTCAATGGAAAAGAAAATAATTAATTTTTTTCAAATAGAAAAAGGCAACATATAACTGCGCCCCCCCCCCCCCCCCCCCCAAAGTACACGTGGGTGAAAACACCACCATGAAAGCGCATGCTTGTTTGGTTTTTATAAATAAGGTTATTGATAGGTTTGATTTTAATTTGAATATTAATTAAATTTAATTTAAATTTTAAGATTTGAATTCGATTAAAATATTTAATAAATTAGATTTAATTATAAATATTTATAATTTAAAATAAATAAATTAAATATAAAATTAAATAATTTAATCACTTAAAAATTGAAATATGAATTTTAATAATATTTTTAAATTTAATTAATAATTATATATAATAAATTTAAAATTATAGAAACTAAATAAAAAAAATCAAAAAATTGAAAAATTAATAGGATTAATGGAATAGAGTTGAGGAATTTAAATATAAAAGAGAATTATTTTGTTATCAAATTTGATTTACTTATCAAATTTTAAATTATTTATCAGATTCGGATATAATTTAATAAATATAGATTTTATAAAATCTTGGATTAAATTCAGATATAAAAATAAGTAATCGGATTTAAATTTAGATTTATCTGATTTGGTTCAAATCTGACCTATTTACAATACTATCTATGAATAGCTTATTATGTCATGTTGTAATTGTTTATTTCTTTCTTAGTAAGGGACAATGGCACAATGCATTAGTAAATTTTCTTTCTTAGTTATGTCACTTTTTTTCTTTTTTGTACTTATACCTACGGGATGTTTGATTTATGGATTTTTAGCCTAATTTGACATGTAATGATTTGCGAGCTTTATTAGATTTTAAGATGCGAAGTGTTTGGGTTATTACTTTAAAAGAAATTTAAAAATTACCATTTGTATATATTTGAACACAAAATACAACAAAAAAATTACAATATTAACTTACTAACCTAAAAAAAAGAATAAAAATCTCTTGAAAATCCGCTGAAACGCTCTCAAACAAATTTCATAAAAATTCAAGTTTAAAGGGTATAAAGAGTTTCTAAAACCCACAAACCAAACTCCATTGTAATAACAAGATGAAACCCTAAAAAGTTATGCAACCAAGCTCTCCATTTTTTTTTTTTTTTTGTAGTTTAGGATTAATGAAAAGTCGACTTTCTTACTTATTTCTTGTAGAAAATAAAAAAATACCAAAAAACTGCCTGCACATCATTTTTTTTCCATCCAATTATTGGCAAAAAGAAAAAAAAAAGAGACTTATAAGAGAATAATATAAGGTTTTAAAGCAACAACTCGCTTTTTTTGTGGATATTTTAACCATAAAAAGTGATTTTTCACCAACGAGCAAAGGCAAGGTGAATTTTTGTTGAAGTCAGCTTATTTACCTCAACTAAACTCTTCGCTACCAATTATCAAAACCAGAGCCAATTAGAAGTAAGAGTTTTAAGTTGAAGTGGATTAATAGTGTATTATAATTAAAAATTGGATATATTTATAAAAAAAATGTTAAAAAATTTTGAAAAAAAGAATTTTAAGTTGAAGTGGATTAATAGTGTATTATAATTAAAAATTGAATATATTTATAAAAAAATGTTAAAATTTTTTTAAATATAGTACATATAAATATTTGAAATATTATTTGTGTAATTTGCTGATAGAAAAAGTTTTGATTAGAAAAGGCTAATATGTCCTTTAATTGTTTGTACTTACTCGTTTAGGCCTTCAGATGCTTCGGTGACAACAGTGGACGAGAAGCCACTCGGCCACCGTGACCGACTTTGACCAGCAACTCCTAGCTATGGTCGCCGCCTACCAATTGCCACCCCCAAGCCTAGGCGTCACCAGCATTGCACAAAGCCTATTCTACAATTGTACTACTATCTGTCTTCCTAAATTTTTTTGGTCCCATTTATGCATCGGCTTTTGTCTATTGTTCCAGCGAACGTGGTCGGGCAGATAGATGTTGAAGCCATTGGTGATTCTTGTATGACACTAAATATGCAGAGACTGATGGTCAATCAAAGCAATTTGGTCGATAGCTGACAACTAGGTAAAAGGGGGCTTTTCTGATTTTCCTTTTACGGACGTCGATTGGCCACTTCCGGTGACTCAATGAAGCTCGTTGATGGTTGGAAAGGTACATTGGTCATCTAAGTGATCCGGCCAAATAGTTTTTGGCTGCTGACATTGTCGGACAAAAATTATTTTACGTGCAATTTCGGCCATTTTTTTAACAGAATTACTGATGAAAAAGATATAATTTGAAAAAAAAAATGTTTTCTAACAAAAACTTGTCCGTTAAAAAATATTCATACAAAATTATAAATTTTCTAGTAGTTTTGTTCATGAAAATTGATCACCGTCAAAAAGACTTGGAGTGACATCACATTATGTTGAATGCCCCCACTACCCTTAGGTTTTAACTCCGCCACTGCCGACTGTGACAGTGTCCAACAGCTAGAGATATGCTTAGTCATGCATTACTCCAAAAAATGAGGGAGGGACAAAAGGATGAAGCCCTTCTTTTACTCTCTCCCTACCGTAATTTTCTGTCCTTGCGGTTATTACCCTGTAATTTCAGAGTATAGTGTTTTACCCGAAAAAGATACCTGTGGTAAATAACTCTGCGCATTGATATCAACATAAATAAGTACAACTATGCACTTGCACAGATAAAACATGGAAAAAAACAAATTACTCCCATCCATCACCGTCTTCAAGCCAAAGGAAAACAAGAGACCAACACAAACATATGCTTTAGAAAAGGGGAAGAATCCATGGTCAAATTGCAATTACCAGGCCCCAACGATCCTGATATAAGTGGACAAAAAACTAAAGAGTACAACTGTTTGGTCCTTAACTTTCAGTATTTCCACGGATGCCCATGGTTTTTTGTCTTATTGGATTGTTTAATTATAATAAATTATTTATTTCTTCTACATCCTGTTTGCAGGAAGCGTCCAAAATTTAAAAGCATAATCAATATGCGTAGAACATAATAATTGTAATAAGATTAAATTAAATCTCCCTAGGATGCTGTTCTCTTGCCCTTATTTAATCCTATTACCATATGGGTATTTTAAAAAACTACAGCGTAAATTTTGCATTTTTGTCTTTGTATGGTTTAATCTGTGATTAAATATAGTGCCCAGTTGGTTTTATTTTAGAAACTAGAAAGTGTGGTTGTGTGTGTGTGTGTGTGTGAGAGAGAGAGAGAGAGAGTGTGTGTGTATGTGTGTGTTCTTTCTGAGAACAGAGAAAACAAGATGGATGATGATGGAAAACGGGCTCAACAAATTGTTCTCCGGAAATGTTTTTGAAAACAATTTTCAGAAAACAACCACGATCTTAGGAAATTGTGGTGTGCATGGAAATTTCCACCAACTGGGTTCCATGTAAACTTATTTATTGAGGAGGGTGAGATCTTAGCCATGTAAAATAAAATGTTAAAAATATGAATTTATTATGTCCCTCACCCTCATTGTTGGGTTATCTGCAAGGGAAGGGAACTCTTGGTGCCTAGCTGCAAAATTTTAGGGCTTTTTTTTATCTTACTTTCTAAATTCAAAAGTGATCAATTATACATTATCTTAAAGTATCACTAATATTTGGACAAATAGTATTTCACCCCCAAAATTTTAAATTTTAACCCTTTACTTCTTATAAACATATAATAAGTATAAATATTAATTGATTTTCTCTCGTTTTAATTACTCACAATCGTTATTTATATTTAAAACTACATTTATGCCTTTTAAAAAAAGAATTTTTGATAAATATTTAACTGAAATTTTGAATAAAGAAAGTAAATTTTATGAATTTAATATTTGAAAGAGAAATATTTCTTTTATTTATTTTTATGGGGTATAGAGCTGAGATTCAAATTTTTTAGGATGAAGTGCTATTTGTCTTTAATATTTTTCTGTCTTACTTATGATAATAAATTATTGATTTAGGATAACTTAATTAAAAACCTCACATCAAAGGCTGAAAAAAAATTATACTTAGCTGGTAACAGACTAATATATCTCATCCAAAAAAGGAGCACAAGCCCAAAAGTGGAACTTTACAGGCTCAGAGACGGATCCACGTTCATTGAAGGGGGGCATTTAAAACATTTTTACTAATTTAATATAATTAGTATATAAATATAATTTCCCCCTTCCCCCTCCCCAAAGAAAAATTGTCATCTTGAGAGATTAACTTATATGAAAATCTTAAAAATTTAAGTATAAAATTAAAAAATCAAGAGTAGCAACTAAAAATTTATAACAAAAGGATCAAAATATTTAAGGATAGTTTTGAAAATTTATAAGGATTAAAATGTAAAATTATAAAGATAATTACATTAAAATAGTAACAATTCTCTTATATTCTTGTAAATTTTTCTGTTCATTTGTTTAACTTCTTATATTTTTTATTTTTTATTACCATTAAAGTAAACTTACCAAAAATAAAATTTAGATGATTTTAATTAACCATTATTCTATATTTTTTATTCTTAGAATAAATAAGTAATATTTCAATTTATAATTTTTTGGTGAAATGTGAAGGATTATATCTTTTAGACTTATCAGTATTTCTATTATTATTATTATACTCTAATATTGGTAGGTTTAATTAAATTTTGAATTTAGTGAGATGAGTTAGTTTATACATAATATTTTTAAAATATTTTCTAAACAATTAAATTCAAAAATTAAAAGAGAGAAGTATCTAAAATTAGTAAAAAAAATAGTCTTATTTGAACATTTTTTATGAGAACAACAAGTATTATATATACACACACACACACACACAGATATTACTTTTTATACTCCTATTCGCCCCTCCTAAACATAAATTCTAGATCTGTCAGTGTACAGGCTGCCTACAGAATGCAGAGTTTGGATCTTTTTCCTTTAAAAAGAATGAAAAGCGGAACACAAAATTCCAAGTCCCAAACGACACGCAGCGAGATGGAATTATGTCCAAAAAACACATGGCTGCCCTAGAAATGCCGTGGACTTAACTCCACCAGCCACCTGTATAACCTCCTCATCAGATAGAGCCCATCCAAACAAGGAGGACAGAGATGAACGTAGCAATTACATTGCAGATGCTGCTGGATATGAAGGGGACAAGTTGTTTATAATTTACATTTTAATCCCATTTCTTCCAGTGATTCCTCCAAACAAGCCCCAGGGAAGATTCATAGAAGCTTGTTCCCTCCCTCCCTCCCTCTCTCCCTCTCTCTCTCTTTCTGTTATTTATTTGGACCAAAAAGAAGCCTGTCTGGTTAGGCTTGCCTTGCATGGTGGCACATGCAGGGGTATTGAGAGGTAGGAGTGGAGCAGCTAGCAGGTTTTTAAGTTAATTTCTGATTAGATTGTTTCTGAAAACAAGCTGTTTTGGGAAGCTAGCGGCTACATAATCGGGTCAACAACATTAATTTGGTGTCAGAAATGTGTTTTCTGACCAACTTTTTTGCGTATTATATTAGCAAGCTGTGCATAAGAATCAGGGTTTTTCTCGCACCTACCATGCAGGAGCCGTAGTCAATTTCTTACGTTAACTTGGGTGTGTCCTCCTTCGACCATCATTCTCGTCCTTATCAATCCATTTGTCATCACAAATCCTAAATTGGATTCTAAATAAACGAATCATAAAGACTTATTATTTTTATATCTCGCACATTACCCATGTGGATTACTAAACGCCAAACGACAATTATAATTATTACTTATAAATAATTTATAACCGTTAGTATGTCTATGTCTTATAAATAAAACATCAAATAGAAATAATAAAAAATAAAAAATATTATGTTGAAAATATAAATTCAAAATATTTACTTCTTGTACGTGAGCTTCCAAATTGTTATGTTCACGTAAAGACAAACGAAACTGTAATGACAATTAGGTATGGTTTAATTCTCAATTTTTTAATAATAAATTATTTAGTATAAAAATGTTATACAATTTTCCCCTCTATGATCTCATTTGACTTTTTAAAGTCTGAATTTGATGTTAGATTCTGATCCAGTGAGTCAATTATTTTAATAACTGTAGAATTAGTATCAAAGAATGACACTGATTTAATGAATATTATAACATCCGATCTAATGGGTCAAAATTTAGTATTAAATAAATTTTTAAAAATAGTATCATTTATTTTCACTATAAAATTTATACATATATAATAAGATATGAGTTTCATTTTACTGTAAGAGAGAGAGGATGATATTGCTTGTGAGAGTAGTATCAAATAAATGAGAGATGGGTAAATGATAGTACTTTCCTCATTTGGTTGGATGACTCGTATAAGGAACCGGGTGATTTAGGGAAAAAAGGAAAGAATAAAAATTTTTCGTTCTTTTATTTGGTTATCTATTTCAGCCAACTTGTACTTCCAAAAGTGTTTTTTAACCAAAAAAATCATAATTTATTTGAATTTTCACGTAGCTTTTCGGTAAATCAACTAGAATTTTTTTTATAAATTAGAATTTTTACTTTGCACAAATTTATCATAAAAATTTTAGAAACTAAGTTTAAAAATTAAAAAAATCCATAATAAGTCTGCACTATCTTTGCTGGCTCAAAAATAATCGTTCTCCGCCTTCTACAATTTTATTGTTTCGGATATTTTTTATGTCATTTGTTATTGTAAATTAAACGGCTATTTTAACGATTTAAATTAAAAGTTTATAAATTAATTTCTTTAAATTGCAAAACTTAAGAACAATCAACAGACTCAAAACAGGGTAGTAGTGTCTTTCAATTGGAGGTCAGCATGACAAGCTAACCAATAGGCAGAGTCCATGTGAGCAATCAATGTCCGAAAAATTCGTGGGACCCACAGATCATGATTCAACGGAGGCTCTTCATCCTCCACATCAAAGACGACAAAAGAGGTGTATTAAATGCACCGCCCAACGACGGGTAGATTAGGGAACAGTAAAACAATCAGAGCATCCGTCCCATGTCCCCTGAGGTGTTGGCGGATGTACTGCATCCACGTCTCTCTGCTGCGGCGGAGACTTGTCCGCCTCCGCCTCCTGGGTCCCACCGCAAGCTTTTACCTGCCGACTTACTGACCTGATCTCTGGTCAAGGGCTATAGGGACAAACAAACGCTTGCCTCCTGATGACGTGGCGCCTCATATGAATTGTCCCACGTACCAAAATTTTTTTATCCGAGATATTTATTTTTAGTCTGGCTATTGTTTATTTATTTTCATATTGCCCCATGAAGTTTTATTTGCTTCATTCTATTTATTTTACTACATAAAAATGGCTCTTGAGCTGATGGTGAATTAAGTCAATTAAATTGGTAAAATTAGTCATGTTTAAGTGAATTTTTCTGTGATCACCGTTCAGATTTTCTTTTAAAAATTGTTTTAGATTGAAATTGTCCCGTGTTGATTCAAATTTTGAAAAATCAAATTCGTTTGAACATATAAAAAAAGGCAATTTTTAACTAGACGTATAAGAATTTTAAATTTACTTTACATAGATTTAACCATATGTTAATTGTTGATCTTAATAATTTGTTGAGATTTTAAACAAAACAGATTGCAAGAACTTTTTATTTTAGTATACTTTTTATATACAATAATTTATATTCATAAATCGAAATATACCGAAATATTTTATATTGAGATTTTTACAAGAAAAGTACAAATATATGAAAAAAAACTTTGTTTAAAAATGAGTATTTTTATTTTTATTATAAATTAGTTTTTAATATTGTCGATAAAATATATTTTAATATTAATAATAATCTAAGATAAATTAAGATATAAGCGTAATCAAACCATACAAATTGTCACTCTACTCTCAATATATTGTTATCCCTTAAAATTTTGATTTGGTTCTAATTCCCTAGAAACAAATTGTAAATGCTGGCTCCAACTTGAATTACTCGTTTACTTTTTGGTAAAAAAAAAAGTAGAGAAAGTAAACTTAGTCTATAAAATTAATGTTGTTTTAAAACACAAGGAAATTAAGAACCCATTAATATTTTGACTTGCCAAGACAAAAAGATAACATATAATAGCTCAAAAATTCCATTATTTTTGTGACTTATAAAATATTTTAGATAAATAATATTGGTGGATATTTACTTAAGGAATGGATGATGACAGAAGATGAAGAAATAAATAGGCGTGGGATGGTCAACAATATTTTTCTTTTTTAATGATTAAATAAAAGTCCTTCAATAAAACATGAGCCACAATATGGACATCTACACCTAGGTACAGAGGTCAATAATACAATGTAGAATCCTATTACAAAAAAAAAAGAAAAAAAAGAACCGACCTTGTGGAGTAGATTTAATGCTGGAACGGTACTATTAGACAGTTAACTAATAAAAAAGTACCTCAATAAGTTTTTATGTTACTGTTTTATGTGTCAACTACATGATATAACACTTAACATCAAATTTATCTTTTAATGAGTAAGGTCAAGGGTTCAAGTTGTCGTATAATAATAATTTAAAAATAATTTAAAATAAAATAAAAATAGTTTAATATGAATATATTATAATTATTAATGACTGCCTCAAGGTTGAAGAAGTTTTCTTTTTAATCCCCTCCTCGAGGCTTTTAGTTCACCGCAGAGAGCGAGTGCGATAGACGAAAGAATACAAAGAGCACCTTTGTTGTTTTCCCAACCACAATTTGGATTTTCACAATTTTGTCCCTTCTTCCCGCACATGCGGACGCCAAAGCTTCTTACACTAATACGCAACTCCTGTTTTTCTTTCATACGGGTCGCTCTCGCAGGGGACATCCGAATCCTCCGCATGCTCCGAAAACGACAACCTCGCCTCTCTCTCTCTCTCTCTCTCTCCCCTTCTCCGTTCTCTGTTACGTGTACTCAATAATATATTTTTATAAATGAGAACTTGTATTTTTGTTGAGTTGAAATAATAGATGGGCACGTTCCAAGGATTTCACGTGAGACGCCCCGGCACCGGATTATATTGTATATTATAATATGTATATTTTTTAAGTAAAAAATATAATTTTTATGATAAATAATATCAAAATTAACAACTAAAACTTTAGTTTAGTGATGCTACAATACATTAAAAGCATCTCGTAAGAGATAAAAAGATGACAGAAGATCGCGTATCCTATTTCACTGGAAGTGTTAAGAGTTGGAGTAAAACAAAATGACAGAAAATCGCGTATCTTATTTGAATGGAAGTGTTAAGAGTTGGAGTAAAACAAGATGACAGAAATCGCGTATCCTATTTGAATGGAAGTGTTAAGAGTTGGAGTAAAACAAGATGATAAAAGATCGCGTATCTTATTTGAATGGAAGTGTTAAGAGTTGGAGTGTCGAAGAATGTCACAAATTCTATTATTAAACTAAAAAAATTGAGAAATAAGTACAATATTATATACATTAATAAGTATATATTTTTTTAAAATAAAGTATTACTTCTATAACATAACGCATTCACAACAAATTCACGTATTCACTCTTCCCGTTTAAATTACTTTGCAAAGTAAATTCACTACTTGATTGCAAATATAATATTGGCATAAATTGAAAGTATGATTAAAGTTACATATATATTTTTTTAAAAAAATTATTGAACAATAAATCTCCTCATGTTGCAAGATAGAGATATCTTACCTTATTTTAAAACTAAAATATTATTTTTTACAACCTCCAATTAATAGTTGCTTTTAATCTTGTATATAATGTAGGCAATCTACACACTATCTTGTGCAATTAATTTTTTTTTTGGATAGAAATAGGATGGTAATTTTACTCATAGTTTATAACTATTGAAAATTTTATTTAAACAGAATTAGGTGTAGATATTATAAAACAGGAATCAAAACAGAGTTAAGATTTTATCATGTATGAGAACGTGAATGTGAGGTATGATATTCAACTAATCTCATATCTGATATAATATTATATATATGTATTAAAAATATTTTAAAAGTTACATAATTAACAAATATATTTAATATTTTATAAAATATATTATTTTTAAAAATAGTAAATTATGTTCAAATGGGTATATAAGTATAGAGATACATATAGTACTATTAGACAATGACAAGGTTAAAATTATACCCAATCAAACATGAAGACGAATTTTTCAATCGAGGACGAAAATGAATACTCTATTACCCACGCCCCTGCTTGGTTGTCATTCCTATTTAGGAATTGACAATTAATTATATATGGCTTCTAGATTTTAGTAAATTTATGCAATCTACTAAATCTAAATTTGGCATAAAGACTAGTGATATTTGTCACACTAAAATTTATGATATTCTTTCATTAAAGAGAGAAGGAGAGGAGAGAGAGAGGAGGAAGAGGGGGGAGGGGGGGGGGGGGATGTTCTGCTAAGGCGGTTTCTATGGTATAGAGGGCGACAGAAGCAAAGACCAGAGATACATGGAATTGCTATGTACCTTAATTTTTTTAAAAGACAAAAAAAAAAAGAAAAAAGAAAGAAAGAAGATATGGGCATTATGGGTGTGTAGATTCTGAGCGTGGAAGGAAGTGCCCTCCATTCTGTGGTGATAGCAACGTGTTTGGCTTAATTCCAAAAGTCATAAGTTAGGAGGGGATGAATTATGAGACAATCGTGGATTGAATGCAGCTTCCTTTTTGGATTTGGCTAGAGGGCTAGGACGAGCAAAGGCTCAGAGAATGTTTGGCTACCCTGTTATTTATTTCCGTGAAATCACCCACTCGGATAACCCTCCATTATTGTGCATCCATCTTGCCGACAAACTTGAATTATTGTAGCTTAATCAACCTTAATATGGATTAATTAAAATGGGTTGTACTTACGTGTTAGCAAGTTCCTATCCTTAATTTTGAAAGAAATTTCGTGGATGTTTATTGGGGGAGTTCCTTTTTCCCCCCTCTATAGAAAGTAAAATAAAGAAAAGTAAAAAAGAAAAATCCACAAGGAAAATATTATTTTCACTTTGGGTATATGAAATAAACAAAAAATAACTAAATGGGCTATGACAAGATATTCTAATATTTATTGAGGGGAATTAGATTCGGATTCGTGAAATCGTATATTTAAAAAATTGTAACTGCAATATCTAAATATAATTAGTTTCAGATCGTAAAATCGATAATAATACTTGTAAGGATAAGAAATAATAAATTAAAAAAGAAATGGTATTATATACGTTGGTGTTGTAGGGGCCTTTTAGACTCACAAAAAATTGCAACCTTTTTTTACTAACATGTATAAAATTATAAAAAAATTAGTTCAATAATTTTTTTAAAGAAAATTTGAGATTTAAGTTAAGGAAGAAAAAAAATCAAAATTTAAATTTATAAATTCAAATAAATTTTATATGTATTATATCACTTTAATTAAACCTCGTGTTGAAAATGTTTTTACAATTTGTGATTTGACAAACTAGAATTGAAGGGCCACAAATAGGACAGCCCGGTCTGGGGTTGG